>WYDI02026030.1:0-34745 GCA_009867235.2 Psittacus erithacus
GCCTTCTCTTCTCCATCTGAACCCCCCAGGTCCCTCAGCCCTTCCCCATCACACTGTGCTCCAGGCCCTGCCCCAGCCCCATTGCCCTTCTCCGGCGCCGCTCCCGCTCCTCAACGCCTCTCTGGCGGTGCGGGGCGCGGAGCTGAGCACGGGATCCATGGGGATTATCCCTTCCCAGGCTGCTCCCGCTGCAAGCCGAGCCCCCCGCGCTGTGCCATGGCCGCTGCAGGCACCGTGACCCCCTCAAGCCCCCGAGCGCGCTGCCCGGGGCGCCCCGAGCGCTGCCGAGCCCCTGCGGCTCTTTCGGAGCTCAAACCTTCCTTTTGGCTCCTTCCCCTTCCGAACCCCGCAACCCAAACCCGGCGCTCGCTTACTCCTCACTCTCCCGCAGTCACCTCCGCTGCTGTCCCGCTCGGTGCCTCCTCGCTGCCGGCCCGGGACACCGGCGCCCTCCCCGGCCGCGCCGCTCCCGCCATGGCGGTTCAGGCCCCACAGGCCCGCGGCCTTCCCGCTGACGGGGCCGGACCCCGCAGCCCCGGGCCCTCAAAGCGGCCCCGGCAGCTCCGAGCTCCCCCGGCCCCGCTCCCGGTGCCCCGGCCGCCGCCTCGCCTCGCCTCGCTCCCTCTTTTCCGGCGCTTCCCCTTCCCGCTCCCTTTGTCCCCTCTCGGCCTGCCCTTTCCGCCCGGGGCGGCCGGAGTTTCCATGGGGATGGAGGCGGCGGCTGGGGCTCGGCGCGGGGAAGACGGAGGAGGAGGCCCGAGGCCGCGGGGTCGCGCTCCCGCAGGCCCGGGGGGACGAGGCCGCTGCCACCGCCGCCGCCGGAGAGGCCCTCGAAGGCGGTTTCCTGCCCGGGCCCCGTCTGTTGGCGCTTGGGGCCCGGCGTGGTTCAGTACGAGCGGGAGGGGTAAGCGCGGAGCCATAGCAAGGAGCAAAACACCTGAATAACCCCAAATACCCCCAAATAAACACACACACACACCCCCTCCCCGAGCCCCGGGCTGGGGTTCGCGGCTCTTGCATCGTTCCTCCCGTTTCAGGAGGATCCAACGCAAGGTGAGGGTGAAAGTGGGGCCTCAGACGGGGGTGAGCCGGCGGCAGGACCACAGCCTGGCGAGCAGACCCCGCTTGGGATGCTCTGCGGAGCAGCAGAGGCTCCTCAGTGATGCTGCAGAAGGTTGGAGCTCAGCGGATGCGTCCTACTGCAGACAGAAGGGCCAGGGCCCAGGGTGAAGCCGCGTGGTCCCATCCTGCTGCTTCCCTAGGGAAAGGTCCCCTTCACGTCTCCCGGTACACACAAACCATTGTGGATGCCCACAGCCCAGCCTCCTGTCCTAGCTCATCCTATGGGATGCCCTGGCAGTAAGGAGCTTGATGGTGAATCTAAGCCTCGTTTATTCCTCTTCCAGCGTTCCCTTCGGCTGTGCTTTAGTTCTGTTCCCGTCTATGGTCACTTGGTGCCACTGTTCCTCCATGCTTCTCCCCAGCAGCAAAGCCGCCGGTGTGAGCTTGGGGTAGAGCAGGGAAAGAGCCAGCCCAGGGCAATCCACAGAGCAGGAAGTTTGGGAAGATAAAGCAGGGGTGGCACAAACCCCATGGGCACAGAGCTTTCCTGCAGCGAGACCCTTTCTTCATGCGATGGAGAGGCAGAGGGATGCTGCTCCTCCAGGCAACCTGCCTGGCCACGGGAGCTCGAGCACTAAGACTCCACGCGCTGCTTTGGGTCCCTGGGGACATCGTGTGCAGGGTGAGGCTGCTGTGGGTCATTAGGGCCGATTAATGCCTCCAAGGCCACTGCGGTGGGGTTAAAAGTGCCTCAGGTGGCACCTCCTGAGCCTCTGAGTACCCACAAGTGGTGTGCCACCACCTTCTGCCTTCACATCTGCAGCACAAGGACCTCCCTGGGCTGTTCCTTTGGTCCAAATGAAGGTGTTGTCCCCAAAGCTGGTTGGAGAGGTCCCCTCTGACCTGCTCCGCGTGCTGTGTGTCAAAGAACAAGGCCCAGGAGCTGGTGCTTGGGATGCTTTATATACTCAGAGGATGTCAACACAGTTCCCTTCACCAGACAGACGAGCACCGTCTCATATCAGTGCATGAAGCTGAACTTGCAATCAAATCATTGTTATAATTACATGCTTAATATTAGCAGATGCTTTTTGGCATCTCGCCTGGGTGATGTGAGAGCTGAACAAAGAGGAACGCCACACGGGGATGAATAAACATGAGCAGTGTCTGGAGCAGGGAGGAGGACGGAGCAGGTCACAGCGCTGTGGAGCAGGTCTCAGCGGCAGTCCCAGGATCAGGCTTGATTCCACCATTGGAGGAACATGGACCAATGCAACCAGGCACCTACAGGAGAACTGGGAATCCTCGACAGCACCTTCCAAGGGACAGACCATGATTTGCCAGCAGGAAGGGGAATGGCCTCCCCACAACCCCCCCAAGCTGCAGCCTGGGCTTCATCTGGTTCCTCTTGTGCTGTGGATGGGAGGTGACATTGTTCTGCTGCTTCCTACAGACACGACTTGAGCCTGTCAAAGGGTTTGTAGATCTTGAACAGCGGCTTCAGCATCTGCGGGCACTGAGCTGTGCAATGCCCTGCAAGGATTCCTTTTCATTTCGAGCCGTAGAGATCTGTGTATAAACCCATTTGCCCTGCCAGCTCTGCTCCGCTGTGGAGCTTCTCATTGACAGTTGAGCTTCCCAAACAGCAACCCATATTTCAGAGCTTATTAATAGCTGCTGCTGCCAAATTCGCCTTCTCCTGGGTTGGAGAAGACACGAATCTTGCTTCTCTTGCATGGTTTGTGCCTGCAGTTCTCCTCGACCACCCTCATAAAGCATTGTGACAACCTGAATCATCTCTGAGCAGCTTATAAATCTGGTTCTAATTGTTGGGAGCTCCCTGCCTCAGGGAGTCAGAGAGATCCATGGACAAGCAAAGCACTGACCACTCATCAAGGCGTCAGCTGAGGCTGCAGCACATCCAGCCCAGCGAGGCTGCCCCTACAGCTCGGTGAGGACCAAGCCAGAGCAGTTATTAAGTGACCCCTGCAGGCACTGCAAGCCCCGGTGCCTGCTGCCCTCCGAGCTCTGCTGCCAACCCAATATATGCTCCTTGTCTGCAAACACCAGGAGCTTGGGGGAAGAGGGGAGGGGGAAGGCGTGTTCTGGATGTGATAATCAAGCCCTGGTGGCAGCTCAATTCATCACTGGGCAGGCTGGAGCGCTGTGACTGGGGGGAACATTCCCCTTGTCACTGCTTGCTTTTTACTCCCGGTGACAGATCTCCGGCGAGATTCCCGGCGACGGCTCCCTTTGCATTCCCGGCGCACGCTCAGCCAGTAGATAATCGAGCACCCACCATTCCCTTTGCCGTGCCCACCGGCACCAGCTCGGTTTGCTCTCCACAGCAAATATTTAGTGATCAGGCCCCCAAGGATAATCTTCATTTGGAGGAGAAACGCTTCTCCTCGCTCGTGGATCCGCTTTTCCCTGGCACCCATCCTGCCTCAGCCAGCTCTGCTCAGGGAAGGTGCTGTACCAGGAGCTAATTGTGGAGGATCAGAGGAGCAGCTCAATTAGCTGCAGTTAATGCTTCTGATTAGCATTTTGCTGGAGCTTGTGGAGGTTTTGAGCTGAAACAGATAAACAAGCTCAGACAAAACCAGAGGCAAAGGGCCAGAGAGAAGGGCAGCAGAAGCAGGGGACAGCCCATGAGCAGCAGACACGGCTGGTGGCAGCACACAGCTCAGGGCATGGATGCAACATCTGGACCCCGGGAGCTTCAGCATCTGGGCAGGAGCACGTCTGGGTCATGGAGCACAGCTGGAGCCTGCTGTTGTGAGGGAGCAGGTCCTAACGCCACATCAGGTGTCCAACAGGACATAAGACAAGCTCGGAGGACCTTTGCCAAGCCCTTAATGATGGCATTAAGGCAAAATAACATCCTTCTGGCACCTCGAAAGCCTTTGTTCAGTAAATGAGGGAGCAGCTGTGAGGGAAGGAATGAGATCCCGAGTCCCATCTGTGGCCTGCCCTGTCGCAGGAGATGGGGCAAGAGGAGGCACCACAGGACCAAACCCAGCCCCTTCTGGGGCTGTGACTGCTGCTCTCCATCAGGGGCTTGTGCTATTGCTGCCAGGCCAGGCGCGTCCTGAGCTCAGGACCATGGGGCACTTGCAGTTTTCCCACTGTGGCAAAGCCTTAGGAGGTTGTTGCATTCCCACAGTGTCCTGAGAGCCTGAGCTTTGGCACTGGGAGCATGGGGGGGGGGGGGGTCAGATGCGTCTGTTTTCACTTTGGCACTAGAAGCCCCTTGAATCCAGCCCCTGTTTCTCCCCTGTGCCTGGAGCTAAAGCAGATCTCAGCTCCAGCAGTGGGGACTCCCACGATACGCGGGCGAGCAGCAGATGAGGAAGGGAGATGGATGCACGTGTCTCTCGCTGGCAGCAGCTCTGAACTGGGTTCACACCAGGCTGTGCCTAATCCCAGAGCATATGCACACAACAGATCCCCACCTGATTAAAGATAATAGCCTGTATTAACTCTTGTGTTCCCTCTGCACCCACAGGCATCAGCCAAGACAAGATACAACAGCTTGATAGCAGGCTCTCAGCATCACTGGGCTGACCAAGACAGAAACAGCCTTTTCTGCTGCATCCCTTTAACTCTAATCCGCGTGTGCTTAATCCACATTGGGACCATGGAAGGTCCAACACAAAGTGTGAAGCATGGAGAGACCGATGGGAATCTCGGAGACTAAATCGGGGCAGAATGAGTGAACTCCACTAAAATCACTAAAAGGAGCCAAGCAGTTAAACCTGCCCCACATGCCAGAGGCTCGAGTCTGAGATGGTTGATGGCTTCATCTCCTGGGGAATAAATGTCTTGCAGGGCAAAGTGCTCTTGTCACTGGGTGATGCAGAACCGTGCTGCCTGGCAGGGCACTGCAAGAGCTTGAGTGGAAATGATGAGCCTGAGGTTTCTGATGGGAATTTGCTCTCCAAAGCATGAACATAAAGATCCAAACAAATCCAAGTGCTCTGCACATTGCTCCAGAGAGGACCAGGACCTGTTTAAAGAAGGAATTTTGCACTTATGAGGATGCAGGGAGGGCATCAGTCAGGTGGAAAACATAGCAAGGGACGCCTCAGGCAAAGGCCGGCCCCAAACCCTTATTGTGCCTTGCACAGATTCCATCAGAGCTGAGCAGAGCAGGTCAAAGCAGCAGCAGAGAACTGAGAATCCCCATCATAATGGGCAAATCAGCCAGTGCTTTGATCAGTTCTAACAGGGGAGAACCCAGTGGCTTCAGAGGACTCACAGTTACAGCAGCATCACCAGCGGTAGGGTGATGATGGGCAGAAAGGGCTGACTGGGCCAGGCCGCTTGGTCTGGGATGAAGCGGAGACTAAACACGCATCCAGCTGCGTGTGCTGGATCCGGAATGGTCTCCCACTGGAGCAAGGACCGTTTTCCCAGGAGCAATGGAGCTGGTTCTGCCTGAGATGACCCACAGTGTATAATGGCAATGCCATGGGAGCAGCTTCTGGTGCCACCTGAAGCCACCCCTGCAGCTCTGCCCCTACCACATTGGGCTTATTCATTACTCCATACAATTCCATGGGTCATTTTATCCCTCTGGCTGGAGCGTCTGACCCTGTGTTTAACACATGATGTCTCTGCAGCACCCAGCTCATCCCCAGTGCTGGAAGGCAGGAATTTGGCTGTGACAACAGGGTGGTTTTCCTGCATTTGTCCCTCTTTCCCTGGAGTTTCTCATTCTGCTGCCAGAGCCCAGATGTCACAGGAGCAGCAGCATCTGGCGGTGCCTGGAAAAAGCCACCTAAAGACCTTGTGGAGAGCATCAGCCACTCACGCCCAGCATTTAGCAACAAGCTGAATACCCTCAGGATATTCACACCAACGTTCCTCGCTGCTGGAATCGCCCAAGCAATGGAAAGTCCCTTGCACAGAGGCGTGATGTGACAGGCTTGAACCGATAAGTGACTGCTTTCTTCTTCTCTTGCGCTTGGAGATTGTCACCTAAGGAGCACGATAGCAAGGCAGGCTCGATAACGGCACACGCTGCTTCAGGCAGCCCTGAAGACCGGGGTGGGGGGGGATGTCCACGCTGAAACACACTGCAATTTCTCTTCCCAGGCTGAGACATCCCAGATAAAGCCCTTATCTGGCCTTTTCTCCCATCAGTGCGGGGCTTCAGGCTCATCCTCAGGGCGCAGCAGAGGCAGGCGGCTGGGGAGAGCTTGAGCACATCATTCACTGAGCCAGAAGCTGCATTTACCAGCCAAGAGTGGGCTCGGGGCGGGGGGTTCATGTTCTCGCTGATGGGTTTCAGCTCCATCAGCGCCAGTCTGAGCCTGGGGCTGCTGCAAAGGGGCACCCACCAAGGCAAGGTGCAAGTGCCCTGGGCTCTCCCCTGGCTGCTGGGGGGAGCGGGGAGCCCTCAAACATCACATTGCCGTTGCTCCCTTCCCTCCCCGTCACCTCCAAGTGTATTCACAAACCATCCGGCCCTTTCTCTGCCTGGCTTTGAGCAGCAGAGGGCAGCAAAAGGCTCCTTTTGGAGGCAGGGCAATCGGAGAGCGTAGGATGGGCTGGGTTGGAAAGCACCTTCAGATCGGCTCCTTCCAACCTCCAAGCATGAGGTGTCCATCTGGGGATGCTTTGCTATGAAGAGTTGAAGCCAGAATCGGTTTCTGTTGCTCCTAGGAGCTTCCTGCAACCAGAATGTTTGGAGCACGTTCCCAGTCTGTGAAGCCATGAACCCCTGAATCTGCTCCCCAAAGCTGGGCCTGTTAGAGGACGTGATGCAGATGATGCTCGTGTTTTGGGTGCCTGAAGGACTCCACAGCTCCCAGCCTGGCAAATCCCAGTCCCCTGCTGGAAGCGCAGCCTTGTGTTTCCATCTCCACTGGTAAATCAGGGAGCGTCAGACATTCCTTGGCACAGGGACTCTCATCGTCACTGCTACATTGCCTGGACAGCTTCCAGCATGGTTTTGACCAGCCAGGTCTCTTTAAACTTCCAGGCCCACGACAGGGACTGTTCCCAAGAGGCTTTGCTTGGGAATAGCCTACTCTGGAGAGAGATTAATGGTGGGGATACAACCCCCACCCTGAGTGGTCCCAGGCATGTTCCATGTTCTAACACTGATGTTCTCATCCCTGCATCCCAGTGCCCATCCCTGGGATTCCCACTCTGCCTAGAGCCATCTCAGCGCCTCTTGCCACCCTTCCTGGAGGGAAGCAGAAGCTCTGCTGAGCCCTTGTCACTGGGGCTGTCAAACCCACTGCTGAGACTCATCTACCCAAATTTAGACAACCCCAAAGTGATGCCTCCAATGAGCTCATCAGGTTTTGGGCCCGTTATAGCCAGGAATGAGTCAGGCAGCAGACACCTGTCCCACCCCGAGCTGCCCATTGCTCTCCACCACCATGGCTGGGCTCCTGAAATCCAATGTATCCCATTCCCTGGAGCCTCATCTCCCAGGAACACTGAGTGCTCACTGTGCAGTCTCAGGAACAACCCATTGACCCCAACCCCGGGTTTCGGTTGCCCTCCCATCTGCCTCCCATCACACCCCTCAGAGTTGTGCTTAGAGCTCATTTCCTGCAGACAGGCTATAAACTAAAGGCATTAAACACCCCAAAAGCTCAACTCAAAGCACCGCAAGCCCTTCCTGAGCTGCTGCAGCTGAAAATAGAGTTGCTTTGCACACACAGGCTGCTCATGCCTTAAAAAACCCCTGCGCAGCCTTGCCTCTGTTTGTATTTAGAGCTGAGAAAACACTGCTTCCCTCGCCCAAAGCCTGTGCAAATGCAGCCTTTTGCTCAGCCCCAGGGATGGAGAAGCACAAACGCAGCGCTGCCGGCACCTCGGCTCCATCCAACCCTCCGCATTCCCACCGGGATCCCTGCGAGCGGGCAGGATGCGGAGCCGAGCGGTGCTAAAGGCGGGTTGTACCTGCCTTGGAGGGGCAGCACTCAGGGAACAGCCCGGAGCTGAACTTCCAAATCCAGGGAAAGGGCAGCCTGAGGCACGTTGGAAGCTCACCCCTGAGGCCGGATCCCCTCTGCCTTTAGGCTGATCCCTGCATGCAAACCCCCATCAGCATCCCAGACCTGCAGCAGAGACCTCGCATCAGAGCTGAGGCCACCCGAGGGCTCTGGTGCTCGTAGGTAAGAGCAAGCTCAGGGTTGTTGCTGTTGTCGTTTGCTGAGCTCGCTGCAAGCTGCTTTTCTCCTATATTTGAGTGCTTATAATTAGCCCACGGGCTTTGCTGCTCCCCCCTTCTCCTTCGCCATGCCCTGACAGTTTGGGAGATGGCTCCATTTTAAATATATCCTGTGCTTTAAGAAAAGAAACTCTTCTGCAGCTTCCTTTGAAGCTCAGCACGCTGGGGAGAGTGCCAGCAGCCAGGCTCTGCCTCAAACACTCTGTAATAAGGGACAATTAGGTGGCAGCAAACATTTAACTATCAAATGTAGCGGGGCTGCTGCCACTGCCTGCAGTTAAGCCTCAGACACAGCCTTCCTCAGATATCCAATGGGAAAAGTGGTTTGGAGCAAAGCCCAAGTCGCTGCTGGATCCATTTAGGCTCTGAATTAGGGGATAGGCTTCACATTGAAGATTCACGGTGACCAAACAGCCCAGCCCATTGTGCCTGGATGGATGCTCCTGCCTGGACCATGTGTGGGAAGTGCCCCTGAGCTCGAGGTACCACCAGTGGGGCTGCCCAAACCCACTGCCCTTCAATGGGGTCGCTGAGGCTGAGGCCACCAGCGGTGTCTTACCTTGGCCTGGTCCTCGCTCACTGGCTCCCACTGGGCAAGCGCAGCGGGAACTGCCTCAGACTGATGGGAAACACTAATTCCCAAGATCCCTCTGCTTGTAAAGAGCCATAGGCTTCTTCCGGCTTGATGTGGAGGGTGGGATGGAACCTGGGGGGCAAATCCCTGCATCCTGTGGGACAGCAGGAGTGCTGGATGTCCTCTGTGGGACATTCCCTGAGCTGACTTCTCCAGTGATGGGAAAATTCCCAGCTTCCAGATGGAGAGAAGCAAAACTTCCCCAGATCCACATGGTGGTTTCCCAGCCAAGGCTGACGCTGCTCCCAGGGATGAGCCAAGAAGGAAAACTGATGTATTCCGGGAAAACAAAGACACATTTGGATAAAATCCTGGAATGGTTTGGAAGGGACCTTAAAGCTCCTCCAGTTCCACCCCCCGCCATGGACGCATGCCTGGATCCAAAGCAGGAAGCAGATGGACAGGTCCCCTTGAGCTCCAGCACAGCCTTGCAGCGCTGAAGGCAAGCGGGATTCTTCCCAAAGGCTTTACCAAGCACTAAGCAGGAATCCTCTGGTTAAAAGGGGGATTCTCCCATTCTCCATTGCCTCTGCTCCCACTTGGATCAGTCACTCCGCACTTGGGCCAGTCCAGCTCTGTGCTGCGCCTGGAATTCCAACTATTTTGATCTATCCCCTTTTTCCTTCACCATTTCAGGCACAAAGCGGGTGTTGGGACAGGAGGGATAGGGTCAGGCACCAATCCTGCTGCTGTTTCCTAGGTGCCAAGCCTTTTCCAGCATCAGGTCTTCAGCACAAATGGAATCACATCCGGATTGGGTGCCACGCGGAGGCAGAGCAAGGGCTTTGATTGCAGCAAGTGTCAGCTTGGGCTTTAAAATCCCACTGTGGTGGGGAACACTCCCTGACCCCTCCCATGGAGCGTGGCTGCTGCTTCCAACGCCTGAGCTTCAGCATTCCAAACCTCCTTCCCAAGCAGCTTCTCCTCACCACCTCCTAGGGAAAACTAAAGCACAAGCCTCCCAGCTGATCCCAAACCTTGACTTCTAGACCCAGGACCGAGTTCTGTGAGGCACTAAAGCCAAGACGGGCTCCTCGGTGCTGTGCATGCAGCAAGGTCTCTCCTCTTCCCCTGATCCTGATGCTCACTGGTCCCAGAGAGCAGCATTCCTTGGAGCGGGCGCACGAGGGACACTTGCTGGTGGCTGGGGCTGCACCAGCATTAACTCCGCTTTCCAAGCTGCAATTGGCAGGGGAGCAAGTGAATTTGCCATCCAGCTCTAAAGTGCTCTCAAAGTGATCTCATTTATCACTGCGGCAGCAGCACCCGCAGCCATTCACCTCCGCTCCCAGCTCCCTCTGCCGTGGCAAGCGGGTGAGGAGATGACTTCATGGTAGCAGAATGGGCCCAAGCTTTGTGTCTGTCGCCAGGTCTCCTGCTTGTACTCTCAGGCCTCTGTGTGCTGCTGCACCATGGGCAGCTCCGACAGCCACAGCCTCTGGGCTGAGCATCGTTAGAGGAAGCTTCTGTCTGCCCAGGGCTGGGCTTTGGTCTTCGAGGAGCAAACAGCACTGGTCGGTTGTGGTTCTTGTGCCCTGGTGTGAGAGGAGCAGGGGATCTGCTTCTTCCCTTGGAGAGATGCAGGTTCACATGTAGAGTCCATTCTCAGCCCCTGAGAGCAGCCACATCTCATAGGATGGGTCCATGCAGAGCCCAAGGATGCTGAAAGCCATCACTGTCCACCTAACTAGGTAGGACACATGGGGACTGGCTCAACCTGACATCAGTCCCCACCGGAGCAGATGTGCACATCTGGCCCGGTGCTGGGGTCCTCTCCTTGTGTTTCCTTCCACCTTGGCATGGCAGGACTCAACACTGTTCACTGGCACTGATGGGCAGGGCTCAGATGGCTCCAGCTGCGCTTGGAGACATCAACCCACTCTTTGTGCTCCATCACCTTGAGCTGTGCAGCAACACCTACAAGTCCTCCATCCAGAGCTAATCCTAACTCAGACATGAGCCAGAGCTTTAGGTTCATTCTGAGCTGTTTAAACCTCAGGTTCAGGCTTCAGGACTGGCTTTGGAGGGAACTCACAGCATATACAACGTAACTAGCGATGCACTGCACTTAGGACCTCATTTTGGGCAGCTACCAGCAGCATCTCTTGATGAGAACCTATGCCACTGCGTACCTTCTGCTAAGAGGACAGCATCTCATTTGTATCTGGCTTTAGGAGAGACCCAAGGGCAGGAGAACATGTTGCTGCCTTCGGGGAAACCAGAGGAACCTTTCCCCCCTCCCTGCTCTTCATTCACCACCTCTGATACAACACCTTGGAGAGAAATGTCTTTTAGAGCAGCCTCTGACACACGTGTGGCTCCCTCCAACAGCTTCTTGTGCCCTCGGGGCACAGAGGCCACAACTCCCGACCTCATTTCAACTCTGACAAGAAGCAGATGGAGAAGGAGACGCTGCTGTGATAAATCCCTGCTGCAGTGAGGTCTCCATCACCGCCAGCGATGATGCCCTCAGCAGCGAACTAAAGGAACAAGATCCAACCAAAGGCATCGGCGTTTTACCAGGGCTTCTGGCTGCTTGTAACAAGGTGAAGCTGCCAGGGCCCGTTCAGTGGCCTCAGCTCTGCCCTTCCCTTCAGATCCGTGCCACCAACTGCAGCTGCTCCACAAACACAAGAAAGCTGGGATGCAGGAAAGTGCTGCTGATGCCCCAGAGAACACCCAGAGACAACGGCCAGAGGCATCCCATGACCCTGTTGCTGCGAGGAGTAATTGCAGTGGGAAGTCCTTATGCATTAGGAGCACAAAGGGATGTATCCAGGGGCTGGCTACATACTCCAGCCCTAGAGAACTTCCTAGGTCATTCTTTACTCAGCCACTCCTCATGGGAGCAGTGAGTTTAGAGAGACACCCATGGAAGGGACTCAACTGCCTGCTTAAAACAGGCACCTGCATCTCAGCCAGCACCCAAAGCCACCCTTCCTGTCACAGAGGTAATGAGTAGTGTCAGCCTAAAGCAGTATCTAAAATAGCTGAGATGAATCCCAAATGAATTCCCATCCCCAATGTAATTTCGAGATGCAAGATGATAGCAAATGCGTTGCTTCCTTTAGGAGATGTTCTCCTGAACGATTCCTCTCCTTGTTAAATGTCTGAATCAGATTTTGAGCTTGAGATTGCTTTAATCCCCGAGCCTTGGTGCATCTCTGCCTGTTCTATGAACTATTCCTCCACCTGCAGCCTGCGCTGGGGACCAGAAGAGGACAGGTGGGCAAGCAACATCCCATCCTTTCCCTTTCCTTTTCATGCCAAATCAGAGTCTCTGACTGCTTTGGGTTGGAAGGGACCTTAAAGCTCATCTTAAAGCTCCTCACTGAGCTGATGGCTTCCAGGACCCCATAACAGAGGGGTTTGTGTTGGAAGGGACCTTCAAAGAGCATCTGGTGCCATCTAGGGACATCATCCACTAGGTCACGTCCCAAGCCTCATCCATAGCACCACAGAAGGCTTTGGAAAGGACCTTCAGGCAGGGCCTCCTCCCACTAAGCCAGGTTGCTCCAATGACTTCCTTTGCTGTCCTCCTCCAGCAGGATGATGCCAATGGAGGCCCCGGCGCAGCTCTGGGGGCAGCAGATCCCGAGGTGACGGCGAGAGGAGGGATCTGCAGTGGTCCCGCAGGCTGAGGGAAGCTGCCTCCCTGCCAGGCGCGGTCCTCGCAGCTCCTGTCAATGCCACCGGGAGGGATCCAGAGCGAGGAGGAACGAAGGCTTTGGAGGAGAGACAGCAAGACAGCAGAGCTTTGCGATGCAGGTTGCCATGGAGACCAGCTCATTTAACCCGATAAGGGTCAGGCAACCCTTCGTGTTCCTGCTAATTTAATTAAAGAGGTGGGAAGCACGAGCAAAACGCATTGGCACAGGTTTGACTCGGGGCTGCTGCTCCTCGGGCTGGGGGGGATCCACACTGCCAGGCTTCAATTGGGCTCCATGGAGCCGTTTGTAACCAAAAGCTGGTCCCTAGAGGGGAATGAATGGGGGAGGAAGGAGCAGATGGGGAGGAGATGGCATTTGCAGAGCCCCTCGTCCCTCCAGCCGCCTGCCACAGGCACATCTCCTGAGGCTGAGGGAGCTTCCAGCTGCACTTGATGCTCTTCCTGATGGGCTCCTCGCCTGAGCCATTGCTAACGTGCCTTTATCTCCCTTCTGGATTTGAAGTGTGGATAAAGCAAAGCTGGCAAGGTAATTATTCCTCCCTGTCAAACACTGCTCTTGGTTTGCTGTCTGCAGACAGCTGGAGAGTGATGAATCCCTTTGTATTTGCAGCAGCCTTGGATTTGCTCCAGGGAAAGGTGGAAGCAGACAGAGAAGGTTTGCATTAATGTGCCCCATCGGCGCAGATTCCGCTGCTGAGCGAGGGGCTCACCTGAAGGGAGAACATCTCAGTGCTGGAGACGCACATCCGCACGCTCCGGGATGCAAACACCCCCCCCCCAAGCAGGGTGAGCCCTCAACACCTTTACACCATCACTAAGGGGGGTTAAAGCCCTCCTCCCCCTGTACACGTCAGCTTGAGGCATAAACAAACCTGCGCCTTAACTCCAAGGGCAGCCCTGGGCCACTGCGCTGAGCCAGGATTTGAGGCAGAAAGGCCCATCCAGGACATCCTTCTCCCCATCCCTCAGCCCCAGGGCTGGGTTCATGCTTGGCCCAGTCCTTGGGCAGCTCAGGACCTGTTTCTGCAGCAGGAAAAGCTCTTTCTTGGCCTTTTCCTGTTATAACCGCCCTCCTTTTTTCCTTTCCTGAACCTTCTCTCACTCACTGGCCTCTGTCTCCCCCTCAGTGACTCCCTGGGAGTCCTTGAGCCCCAGCATTGTGCTGTTATTTCTACAGCACAATGACTGTACGTGGCACTTTCCAACACCCATCAAACAGGCGGGTCCGTTTGCTGATGAGTGCACCCTCTGAGGCACAAAACCACTCCCTGTAAAACGCAATGTGCTCCTGGCCCGAGCGCCTGAACCGGGCTGAGCAGGAGGAGAACAAAGGCTTTTTGCTCTGTTTCCTCAACCCCTTAACATTGAAATGGGCAGAAGAAGTCCCTGGCCTCAGATGAGCGTTTGGTGTTGAATCCCCTCTGGAGCTGTCGGGGTTGATGCTGCTGCTTGTGCCAGTGCTCAAGGCCAGGCTGGACGCAGGGCTTGGAGCACCCTGCTCTGGTGGAAGGGGTCCCTGCCCATGGCTTTAGATGAGCTCTAAGCTCCCTTCCAACCCAAACCATCCCAGGATTCCATGAAAAAGGCAGCCAGGAGAAGGGGAGCTGCCCTCTGAAAGGGCTGAGCCCAAAGCACCCAGCCAAGGAGAGGGAGACGGCATAGGAGAGGCCCAAAGCGGCTCCCTGTGCCCCCCCAGCAAAGCACAGTAAGTCAGTCAGTGAACCGGGTCAGTTTGGAATCAGCCTGAGAGCATCTCTTGGGTAAGGACAATCAGTCGTCAGCAGCTGAGTTTTCCAAAGCTCCCGGCACAGCTCCATGTGAGGAACTGCCTGGAGGCATCTGTGCTTCCCCACAGGCGCTCCACATGAGTTAACCCAAAGCCGTTTCCTCCTTCAAAGCCACTTAAAACCCTTCCCCAGGGTTCCAGGGACCTTTTCCACCCTCCTGACCCCGAAAGCACAACATTCCCGAAGGATTGCCGGGCGCTTTTCCCCTCGGCTCTGCCAGAAGCCGCGGCGTCAGCGCGGTTCGTGCCATCGGTGCGGTGTTAATGCCACGCAGCATCACAGAGGTGACAACATTACAGCAGCCCTGGGATTTGCCTGCAAGGAAGCACAATTGCTCATTGCTGCGCCGTGCTGAGGGTATCCTCAGAGGTCGAAACCAGCAACCTCAATGCATTTACATTCTCTAAAGCACTTTTGGCCAGGCACTGCTGTGCTTTTCAAGTGGCAGGGCTCAGATGGGCTCCCATCGCGGGGCACGTGGGTCTGTTTGGTTTGGATGAGGTGTAGAAAGCTCAAAGATCCCCCCAGTGACCCCAGATTTAAGGGAAATGGGCTCTTGGCCCTGGCAGGAAACCCACTTTTAATGTTCTTAAAAGGACATCATTGACTGACAACTGCGACCCAGAGGGGAGCAGCCCTCAGAGGCTGGGGCCCCCGGGCTGGGTTTGCCCCGGCACAGCTCACCCAGGCACAGCAGAGGGATTCAGGGGGTCTTCAGGGTGGTTTTCCCCCTTCTCCAAGGGCGGCATCCTGGAGACCTTCCTCATTACACACCTCTCCAGCCGGACACAAGCCTCATGCGGCCGCAAGAGACACCTCTCCTGGAGAGCTTCAGCGAAGGCAATGGGGATGCAGGCACCCTTAGGAGCTGATTTGGTTGCTAAGGGATGTTCACACAAAGCTCAACAAGGAAAAGCGAACGCGGGAGGGAAGCCAGCCTCTGTTCCCACCCAGGTCACCCACCCCTGAGACCAACGCACCCAAACCCTGCCCACAGGTAGAGGGGACCCCCAGAACAGCATCCACATGGGCAAGGGGCTGCAACCCCAACCAGGAAGATCAGAGCAGACCTGGAGCTTCCGGCCCAAACCCTTTCCAACCCAAGCCAGTCGATGCTTCTCTGAATAGATCCAATAAATGGAGCTCAGGTGGGGTCACAAGGATCATTGCCAACCTCCACAGGGGCCATGCAGGGAACACGTTTCCCAGCCACAGCCACATCCCTGGTTGGCAATGAGACCAAAGCTGATGGCAGCACGTACGTGACCCTTAAACCCTCTGTTCATCCGGATCCCTGGCCCCGGCTCACCATCCAGTGGGAAAACTGCTCATCCTGCTTGGGGCTGGGAGCAGAGCGGAGGTCCCCGTGTCACCATGGTGCCATCTGCTGCAGCGTGGACGTGGGGCTGTGGTGGGTTTGAACCAAAGCTGTTCCAGGGATGTAATCACATCCCTGCACTGGAGACAGCAGCAGGGGCTGGAGGGGCATGGGGATGCAGCCGGGCTGGGGTTTGATGGGATCTTTATATTAAGCTCAGCTTAATCGAGGGGAGAAGTCCCCCGCTGGTCCTTTACGTGCTCTAATGGAGGGGGAGGTTGGAGAAGTTCAACTCCACCAATTGCCTCCATGGAATCCTGAAATGGTTTGGGTTGGGAGGGACCTTAAAGCTCATCTAAAGCCATGGGCAGGGACCCCTTCCACTGGAGCAGGGTGCTCCAAGCCCCATCCAATGTGGCCTTGAGCACTGCCAGGGATGGGGCAGCCACAGCTTCTCTCTTTGAGGAGGATGAAGTTATTGCCTTACCTCTGTTATCCAGGAACATCTTCCTGCTGCTCTGGCAGTGCAGGAATCCCCATTGCAATGCCTGGCTCTCCTCCGCTAAGCCGAGCGCTTCCATGTGGGAGTGAGCCCGCGCCGGCGCTCCTATTCCTGCTATTCCTGCTGGAAGGAAGGAAGGGAAGAAATAATCTCCCTTAATTCCTGCAGCAGACAACTGCTTCCCAGAGCCGTCAAGCTGTCACGCTCAGCAGAGGCTTCCAGAAGGGGCAATGTCAAGTGGTGACACACAGCCCCTGGTGCATATCTGAGGCCAAACTGCACTGGCTGAGCCCCCAGGCTGGAGACAGGGATGTTCCCCATGGAAAACCTTTATCCTGGGCTTAAATCACACCCAGTTCCAGCCCTGTGCTGTGGGCAGCGACACCTTCCACCAGAGCAGGTTGCTCCGAGCCCCATCCAAATGGCCTTTTACATCTCTGTTCTCCTGCAGGAGCCTCTGTAAGAGACTTTGCCATGCTCCTGATGGAGCAGGAACATGGGGATGGGAATGGATGAGCAGCATCTGTTGTCCCCAGGCTCCGGGCTGATAGGAAACGAGCCAGCGTTCAACACATGGGAGAAGGAAGCGTGGGGAGCTCCGTGCAGCCGGATCACACACACACACACACACTCGGATGCTTTAGGGAGCAGAGGAATCAGCATTCAGTGTACAACTGACCTGCACTGCTAATGGAACGCCGCCGCTCCGAGCACACGGGCACAGGCGCGCTCCTGGGCGATGCACGAGCCCGTGATCCCGTGTCCGCGCCAACGTGTGATGGGAACGGGGTCACACGTCAGGTTTGGTGGCTTTTCCAGACAGCCACATCCTTTAGAAAGCAGCTTCAGAGGAAGGAAAGGCAACGGGATCCAAACGGTGCCTCATGGGGAGGAATTAGGAACCCAGTGGGGTTTAAGGGGGGAGTTTAGTGGGCCTGTGGAGCTCACAGTGATCCCGCCTCCTCCCATGGCAAGGATGGGCAAAGGGCAAAAAGAGAAGGCAAACGGCAAAAAAAAGAGGGAAAAATGGCAAAAAGAGGGGAAAATGGCAAAAAGAGGGGAAAATGGCAAAAAAAAGGACGGGAAAATGGCAAAAAAAAAAAGGAGGGGAAAATGGCAAAAAGAGAGGAAAAATGGCAAAAAGAGAGGGAAAATGGCAAAAAAAGGAGGGGAAGATGGCAAAAGGACAGGGAGCCCCCATTCTGGATGGATTTCCCCCCACCCAAGGGTGGGTGCTGGGGAAGCACAGAGAAGGGTGCTCAGACACCCAATGCGGACAGCCTCAGCGCATGAGTGACGATGGGCAAGGCTGCCCGTCCCTGCAGAGCTCCCAGCTCTGGAGGCAATTCCAGGCATCTGCCTTTGTGCTCTCTGCTCCCTGCAAGCTGAATCCCTCCTCCAGTGCAAACCGCAGGAGCTTCACCTCTCTGCCTTTTCCCACAAGCGGAGGAATAGAACAGGAATGAGTGCTGGAGAAAGTTCTTCCTGCAACATTCCCACCTGGGCAGGGAGGCGGGCGGTATCCAGCTTCCCTGCTGGCATTCCAATGGCAAAACAACCCCAGAAGCAGCCACCCACAGTGGCAAAGGTGTTCCCGACCTTCCTCCAATGAAGGCTCTGCGATGAAGCTCCGCAGCATCCTCTGCTCCTCAGCAGGAGGATGCTCCATGCTCTGCATCTCTCCCGGCTCCCCCCTGTCTGCCCCAGAGCTGGTAATTATTTCTTCCTCCATGGCTGCAGAAGCACTTGCTCTGCACTGAGAAGCACTCAGGGTTCGCTCACTGCTGTCTTTATTGGGCTTTAATACATCCAAGCCTTCCAAGGGGCTGAGCAGCTCACCTGTACTCCTGATGCTCGCCTAAATCCATGCAGGATCAAACAAATAAGAGCTGCCTGCAGGCATTCATCTTCTGCTGAATGAGTGTCCAGACATGAGGACATGAAAGAGTAAAGCCATATGGGAAGAGTATGAGAAAGGTACAACCCCATGTGAAACCCAGCCTAATTCTGCTCTAGTTCAGCCGGTCGCGGTGCCTCGGGATCTGCCAGCCTGATCCAGGCACACACTGAGACAATTCCATGGTGCAGCACCCTGGGGCTGCCTTTTCCATGCCCTGGTTTCACTGCACTTTGGTTTAGCGAGGATTTTCCATCCTTTTATGCAGATCTCTTTGCTTTACTGCCTGGATTCCACAGAAGGAGGGATAGAGGAGGCACAAACCCAGAGAGGGACTTCCCACCGGCTCCACGTTCCCCTTGGGGTTCACTTTGCTGCTGTTTGCACATCATCTTCAGTCCCAAGGAGCAGAAGGGGCAGAGTCCTGCCCCTGGGTTAACCCGGTTTTACTGGGTTGCCATCTAGTCACTGCTTTCCTTACCACACACAAAGCTTTGCCGGCCAGCCCACAGCTCCCCAGTGTGCCCGCAGTGAGCCCTGTGTAATGGGTAATTTAGGGTCTGTTTCACCTCTCTGTCTCCGCAATGAAGCAATAACCGGATTTGGCCTTTCTCCAAACCATCGCCACTTTGGGGTTATTCTTTCCAGGCTGATCTGAGAACCCCACCTGGTGCCAGTAGGGAAAGGGAGTAAGCGGATGCGCCGGCGATGCCGACTGTTGCTGGGCTGAGGCCGCAGCTCCCTGTTAGTCCTTCCCCTCTCCTTCTGCTTGCAGCCCTATCTGCATGTGCTTCGTTTGCTCCAGCCCGAGATGGATGAAGCGCAGGCTTAATGAGGTCGTGTTTTCCCACCAGGTCCATTTGTAGCCATTTACCGTTCAGCCCTGAGCAGTAGATTGAGTTAAAGGCTATTTAAAAGTCTATGATGCAGACAGCATTCTGCTCAGTCTTTATGCTTTTACCTATTGGCTAATAAGCATCTCCAGGGGGGAAGGTGAAGCCCTTGGTTCCCTTCTTGAAGAAGGAGCCCATTTGGTACTCCTGGATTATGCTTTTGCTGCTGAGATGCTCTGAGATCCTGCTCCTGATGTGCTGCACAAGGGTGAAAACCACCCGGACAGGCACATACAGCTCCCGACAGCTCCATTTAGCCAGGGAATTGCATCCTGTGCCAGAGAACAAGCAGAAGTCTTCATCCTGGATGTGGCGAGATGGAAGCTGAGCCCAGGCTTGCCCTGCTCCCAGGGAGGAGTCGCCCTTCACTGATGCTCGTCCCATTCTTAATCTATCCCTACAATGTTTCTGCTTCAGCAGAGCCACAGGTTTGCCTGAATTAACACTGCCACGACCATGGAATCACATCACAGCCTGGTTTAGGTTGGAAGGGACCTGAAAGCTCACCTAAAGCCACGGGCAGGGACCCCTTCCACTGGAGCAGGGTGCTCCAACCCCTGTGCCCAACCTGGCCTTGAGCACTGCCAGGGATGGGGCAGCCACAGCTTCTCTGGGCACCCTGTGCCAGCGCCTCAGCACCCTCCCAAGGAAGAGCTTCTGCCCCAGAGCTCATCTCAGCCTCCCCTCTGGCAGGTTAAAGCCATTCCCCTTGGCCTGGCCCTGCATCCCTTGCCTGTGGTGCCGGGGCTGAAGTAGAGCATCCAACACCGCAGCCATTGGCAGAGGCTGGCACATGGGATGTTCACGCAGTGAACAGCAGCAGGCGCGCAGCTTCCTATGGTGAGTGAGGGCTCTGAAAGCCGCTACTGCCGTTCCCAGGAGTCTCCTGTTTTATGGAAGAGCTCTGCCACCTCTCTGCACTGACGCCTTTGAAGCGGTTTCACTGCAGGTTCCCCCGCGGCTGCTGTCAGGTTATTCCTTCTCTGCCAAACCTTTCCTTGGCAGGAGGCTCCGTGGGGCTCCTCCCTTGTTAATGCTGCTGATTAAAGGGAGCCTCCAACGTAAACACGCGCTGAGCTCCCCTCTGCCCCATCCCAGCAGCGCAGATCCTGCCGTTCCCTGCCTGCTGTGCACTGGGAATTGCACTGGATCTTGCCCAGGGCTCCCCCTCTGTGACCCCTGATGTACGCTCCCAACAGCACGGGCACGGCTGTGATTCCCGCCCAGCCAAGAGGGTGCAGGAGCCTCCGCGGCCGCGGCCCGGGCATCCCGGTGAAATCGGTCCTGCACGGGGAGGAAGGCAGAAGGGGGAAGGCGGGAGAATGAGTTGCATCTGCTTCCAAAGAGCACAGCTCTGCGCTCCGGAAGATGGCTGCGGGGCAGCCGAGGCCACCGTGAATCAGGGCTTGGCCCTTCTCCAGCCATTAGCATCTATTTCCTCTGCTGGCTCCAGGCTCCCTCTTGGTAGGGGAGAGCTGGGAAAGCATCAGCCCCTGCGGCTGCTCTGGAGCTGCTTTCAGACCGGGGTCTCCTCTCCACCACCACCATCTGCTCCTGCTGCCCCATTCACTCTCTCATCCCCGGGTCTCCCTGCCCTGGGGACCTGGTGCCAGCAGCGGGAGAAGCCAGAGAGGAGCAGGGAGCAGGGGAGGGAGCCCCGGCCCAGCATCCTCCCAGGATTCATTATTTCATTGCAGGCTACAGCAGTGATTCCTCCCCTGCTGCAGGAGAGAGCTCACTCTCCTCGAAGGGCTTTGCCCCTTGTGTTAAAAGCAGCGGCTGCAGGAGAGCTCTAAAGAGGGACATCAGTGTTTGATGAGGATTCATGAGCGCACGGAGCAGCCCGCAGCCAGCGCAGAGTTAAACGGGAAGGTTCATTCCTCAGCCCCGTCCTCCTCGGTGCTGGGAAAACCGAGCCTGGAATGCTGGAGAGGCTCTGAGCTGAGCCACAGCCTGCGCCTCTTGTTCCATTACTGTGGGGTTATTACCCCTGCTCCGGCGCTGTGTTTCCTGCTCTCCTCCAGCAGCAGGTCCCTGTTTCTGCACAGAGGGAATGACATCCCTTCCCTTGGCATGTGAAGCCCACAAACCTGCTGGGTATCGATCCCAGCGGCAGCAGCAGCAGCAGCCAAACCGTGGCACTGCTGAAGGGAAGGGGAGCTCAGGCCCAGCATGTGGCTGCTGCCACGGCCAATGGAGAGGAGCTCATATTGACCCAGCTCAAAGCCCTTCCCCTTCCTGCACCAAGGGCTAATTTTAGGTGGATGATCTGATAACGGTGATGCTCCTCATGCGAGGCCACCTCATTTCCCATCCGAGGCCCTCCCGCAGCAGCGTCACACCCCCAGATGCCATCACAGCTCCATCTCCTGCCCTGCTGCTTCTCCAGTGGTACCTGCCCCGCTCCCATCCCAGATGCCACCAGCAGGAGCTCTGGATGCAGGTGCTGAGCCCTCCGCAGGTGCTGAGCCCTCCGCAGGTGCTGCCCGGTCTCTGGGGTGAGCTGAAGCGCACTGCAATGCTCCACAGGTCAGTCCTGAACCCGGGGCTTGCCCTGAACCCAAGCTGGGTCTTGAATCCAGAGCAAATCCTACCATCATGGAGCTGATCCCAGCGAATCCGGGTCTAAGCAGAGCAAGCCCGGAGCTGAGAGAAGGCTCTGCCCTGCGCTGCTGTGGATGCTGAGATGTGGCTCAAGGAGAGGACAGAGTGAACCCATCCCAGGGCTTCCCCACCTCACAGCACTCAGATCCAGCAGCACAGAGCAGGCCAGTCCCGAGCAGGAGCCTTGCAGACCCATTCATCTCCATCAGGACACCAACAGGTAGAGCTTGGTCCCTCCTTGATGCTGCCCCACCACAAGTGCTGCAGGCGAGGAGGGGCTGCGTGTGATGGACATGCAGATGCGATGCTTTATCCCTGCGGATAAACCACAGCCCTTCCCTGGAGCAGCAGAGCTCCCATCCCACCCCAGCATCACCCCTTGGGGTCACATCCTGACCCAGCCCTGGCTACAATGATGGTGCAGAGCCTCTGCTCCTGGTCTGAGCAGGGTGAGGCTGCTGCTGGCACAAGCCCAGGCACCAGCCCTGCCCCATCCAGCAGCAGCACTGCAGCTCCCTGCAGCCAGGCAGGCAATGGGAGAGGAGCCGGGAGCCAGGGGGAAGGGATGCGGTGAGCTCGCAGGTACCCACTGCAGCATCCCTCTTCCCAAAGGGAAGCTCCAGAGCAGAGCTGCTCCAGCCCTTGCAGCGTCTAATGAGCTGGAGCCACCACCTTTTCCTGTGCTCTCTAATTCCGTCTCCTACAGGCAGCTCCACGGAGCAGCTAAGTTTGCAATTCAAGATGAGAACACTTAATTATCATTACTGATAGAGCATCATAAGCTCCTAATTTGTGGGAATAACCAGCAACAAACCTTCTCCTCAGGGATGAAACAAACCTGCTATTCCAGCTGTTTAAGCCCGATCAAGAGGAAGATGCTGGGATAGCTGACAGCAGCACATCGTTCCAGCCACTTCCTTTAAGAACCTGCCCCTTTGCAAACGGGGTCAGTAATGTGGGGAAGTGGGAACAGAGGCAAACTCCCTGGAAAAGCCATGGAAATCTCTACCCCATTGGGAAAGACAAATCCATGTGTCCCGGATAACACAACCAGACTCTTTCCTGGGTTTGACCTGAGAGGGGTCAGGACAGCTTAGCAACTGACTTAAAGAACTGAAGAGCAACCACTTGTGGTCTGCCTGTCCCCATTCCCACCAGCAGGCAGCGAGGGAAGGTGATGGGAAGGGGGGAAGCATCCCGGGCACACTTCCTCCTCCCCAGCGACGTGGGGCTCGGATTTCCCAGCCCCAAGCCAGTATCTTCAGCTTTAATGGCCCTTGGTGCGTGTCATCCATGAACGCGTTCAGCTGCTTTGTGAATCCCACAGGCTGCGAGCAGCCGCTGTCCTCAGCTGCCCTCGTGCCAGGCCAAGCGCTTCCTCTGGCTGTCCACAGCCCAGGAAAACTCTGGGAACAGAGCCCCATCTCTCCTTACAGACCCAGCGCAGAGCCGCAGGGCTCAGGGCTCCCCTTTGGTGGCAAAGGGGGTGCACAACTGGTGCTGTGCAGAGGCAGCACGAGGGAAAGCTGCTGCTTCAGCCAGGGACATGCAAAGTGATGCCACAAATACCCACCGTCGCCTCCATCCTCAGCTGCAGCCCCTGCTGAGCTCCCCACCGCATCCCAACGTGTTTCACCCTCTCGCACAGCTCATCCTCCCACCTCCCCTCCCGACCCACACAGAGCATCCCACATCCCACGCCGGCCTCATCCCTGCTCACGTGCATCCCTGGAGCTCTTGGGTTCACTGCCTCCTCTTCTGGCCCCAGCTGAGCATCATCCCATAGCAAGGCACAGTGAGGTCTGGCACAGCACCAGGGTCCCTCCTCGTCCCGTAAAGGCTTGGCTGAGCCTATAGGAGAGGGTGTAACATGGCAGAGGGCAGCAGGACGCTGGGTGAGAAGGATTCACCCCTTCCCAGGTGTTCCCTGTTGCATCTTCCAGCTTTCAAACCTCCCTGGCTCTCTATTTATACCAAAGGAGCAGGCAGGGAGGGAGCAGCAAACAGACCTATGAGGGAGAGCCAGGCTGCTATAAATAGTCCCATCAGGAATTAGCTGCAGAACTGTTCGTTACAGAGGAAAACATGGAAATAAGAACTGGAGACACGAGGGCTGAGGTTCCCAGACCATGGACCATGGGCTCTGAGCAGTTTGGGTACCACCAGGGAGCATCGTGTCCCTGCTGCATCCCAAGGGGAGCACACAAGGAAGGAGGAGCACAGAACTTGAATGTGTATTGAGGTCAGAGCAGGTCCACATCCACCACCACCTCTATCCATTCCCAAGGGCGGGAAAGCTCTTCTGCTCGCCAGGTTTTGACCTGGAGCGCTGTGAGCATCGTCCTGGCCATGGGGACCGGTGGGATGGTTCATGCTCTGGGTTTCCTCCATGGGAACCAGCGGGAAACAGCTCCCATCTCCGTGCAGGAGCATCACTGGAGGCCGGAATCCCCAAAGCAGGATGGAAACGCGGGCGTTCGGCTGCCACCACGGCTCCTGTACGGCTTTGCTTTCCCAGAGCGGAGCAAGAGAGGGGACATCAGCTAAGCCTGGCCAAGCCCCCGGCCTCTCCATGCAGACCTTACCACGTGCTTCCCGCTCTCTCCAAGCACGATGCCCATGATCCACACAGTCCCTGCGGCAGTCTGGCTTTTCCCTTTAAGTTGCCCTTTAGCTGAGGGTTTGCTGGAAGCTGCGACCCACAGACAGTGCCAGAGGAGATGATGTGCAGCTCCCAGTGCCGTGGGTTAACGTCACTCTGTGGCCAGGAGTTCCCCAGTCTCCAGCTGCGATGGGAATCATCCCATTCTCCCCATTCCAGATTGGTTTGGATGCGCATTCTTAAGGCACGCTGGTCCCCATCACATCAGGAGCTCACATCTTCACTGCCTCTCAACTCCTTCCGTGTTCTTCCCATCTCTGGCCAGCAATTCCAGTTTCCGGGACTCTCTTCCCAGCACAGCTCCAGGGCCTCCCATGCACGTGAAGGGGCACTTTCACCACCAGCCTTCGCAGTGCTCCCATTCCCCCCTCACTGCCTGTCCCCACAGTGCAGCTCCGCTCTGTTTGGCTGAAGGTTTCCAGGCTCCGAGAGGGGCTCATCCATCAGCCGGAGACTTGGCAGCATTCCTGGGACTGTCAGTTCCCAGGAACAAGCAGCTGCAAAGGCACCATCCTCTTCCCGGAATCCGGGAGGAGCTCACGTGGCTTCAGCCCATTGCAGGGAACCAGCCAAGCACCACAACTGCTGCCCTTGAGCCAGCAGCGCCGGGAGCATCCCTGGACCAAACCGGTCCCCTCGGCTGGGAGATGGCAATGTTCCGACGCGGAGCCGAGCAGGAGACTGCGTGATCCCATCAGGCACAAGGCCACAAAGGCTGGAAACCACGTACGTGACAAGAGCATCGCTGGGAATCCATCAGCTGCCCGTCTCCATATGGAGGAGCCCATCCAAGGAGCCTGTGGTGTCCACATGCTCCTCCCGCTGCACGCACCTTGCTCTGAGCACCAGGCACCATTCCCACATTGGCATCAAGCCCTTCCCCAGCCCATCTCCATGGCTTCTCCAGCCAGGATGCCTCTTGTACTAGTGAATACCATGTGTCCAGGACTGTTCTCCCATGCTCATGGCATTCCCCAGCCCATATCCAGGCTGTTCAACTCTCTTCAACCTCCACATGAGAGCTCAACATACAACCTGCTCCTCAGCAGACCCTGCCCTGCAAAGCCTGCCCGTGCTCATCCAGGAGCAGCAGGACTTGACCTGAACCAAACCCACCTGGAGATGATGATGCCCATCCAGTGACAATCCCTGCACAGAAGACAGCAGAGTTCTCACCGAGGGTGGGAGTTCCGCATCCTAGGGAGCCTCAGGAACACTGCTGCAGGTACCTGCAGGGATAGGGAATGCACCAGGGTGTCGGGGACCAACGGCTCAGTGAGTTAGAAGCAGGAATCATGGAATGGGTTGGGTTGAAGGCACCTTAAAGCTCCTCCGCTTCCAACCCAGGACCCCTTCCACTAGAGCAGCTTGCTCCAACTTGGCCTTGAACGCTGCCAGCGACGGGGCTGCCACAGCTCCACGCAGCTCCAGGCAGGCACATGGGGGTTAATGCTTTCCTGGGTGCATCCAGCAGGAATCATTACGACATCTGCCCTAAGAGCTGAAGCAGCACCACAGAGGTCATTGCACAAGAACCTGAGCCTGAGCTCTGGATGCACAGCACCACAGAGGTCATTGCACAAGAACCTGAGCCTGAGCTCTGCACGCACAGCACCCCAGTGCAGATCAGCAGAGGAAGAGGCGCTGATCCCAAGGGTTTCTGCCCAGACCCAGGAGACCATCAGCAGCGCCGGAACACCCCAAAGCAAAGGCAAAGGAGAGGCAGAACCTCTTGCTATAGGTACAATGGGGAAGCGAGCACCACGGAGGGAGAGGACCTGTTTAACCCAAAGCACACACTGGCGCCAGAGTAAATACATAGAAATGTGCCATAAGCGTGGAATCCCATTGATTCCCACCCTATCCACCACAGAAGGGCCATTCTGCAACAGCCTTCTACCAAGGCAGACACCCTCCTGATCCCAGGCTGCCTTTGAAGCCTTGGTGGTTCATAGGAGGACAAGGACAATAGTGGACAACGTGTTTCATGTCTTAGAAAGCCGGGTATGCAAACATGAGGAAGAGAACAAACAGAGGAGCTCAGTTCCTCAGACAAAGCAAAATGCTGATTGAATTGGCATAACAGGCTGGTTGGGATAACTTCTGACCGGAATATTAATAGCCAACTGCACAGCTTGCTCGGGAAGGGCGGGCGAGGAGAGAAAGGGGATCTCAAGAGCATCGGTACATCCATTGAGGATGCAGGAGGAAAGCCCCTTGGAATACGAGCTAAAGGAGGGAAAGCAGGGACTGCTGGAGCAGAGGCAGGGAGAATCCAACAGGAAGAGACTGAGTCCAGCAGGAAAAGGAAGCAGAGCACAAGTGGTTCATGGAACCACCCAAACCCGGTGTCTGGGGGCAGCAAGGGGCAGCGGCTTTGCAGGGATGCTGTGAGTCAGTGCCGCTTTAGGCCTGCGTTGGCAGCATCCGAAAGGCAAGACCAGGCAGAGAGGAACTGAAGGTTTTCTGCATTTGATTCTGGCCAAAAGGGAAAAGAAACGAGGGAGAAAGAAAGGAAAAAGCCCCCCCAAAGCAAAGCTTCATAAACGGGCAGAGGTGAAGAGGGGAACCCACGCGCATGCGAAAGGGAACCTGTGGTTGCTTGAAGCAGCAACAGCAACAGCTGGGGCCGGATGGGATGAGGAAGCAGCAGGAGGAATTCAGGAAAACACCGACTTTTCACAGCCAGCATCGCTGCACTGACGTGAAGAGAACGGGAAAACCCTGCAGGATGCTCGGCACGGAGCGATGGGAAGAGCGCAAGGGCAGAAGAGTGGAATCCCTCCCGACACAAGGCAAGGAGAGCACGGCTCCGTTTTGCATTAGGTGGCTGATGACTCCCATCCCCGAGGGCTCCAGCCTTGCAGGTCCAGAGCGCTCAGCATCTTCCTCCATGAACCCACCCAATATCCCAATGAAGATGCCCCGCACGGGGGTTTCCACAGACAGCACCTCGTGTGACATCCCTGCGGATGAGGTAAAGCTTTGCTGACAGTGCAGACCCATCTGCTGCTGGAAAGAGCTCCTTGAGAGGTGGTTTTAGCTCAAAGATGGGGAAATACCTCAAGGGGAATTCTGGCTGGGGCCTGCAGTTACTCAGTGCTTCAGGCCTCCACGAGGCTTACAGACTTACTGCATCTGCAGGTGGCTCAGCCCAGAAGCCAGGGTCAGAATCCAACAGAACCCTGACGAATGGGGAGGGTTAGTTAAAGAAACCCCAAACCTGGCTGCAGTTAGGAAGGACACGAGCCCAGAGCCTGTGTAAGAGCAGAAACACAGAGCAGGGAATAAATCCCTTGGTAACAGCCCTAAAATAAGATGGATAAAGGTGGATACTGCGCTGGTACAGCCATGGAGTGCATAAACTCGCTTGCAAGATGGGGCTGAACCAGCATCTGGAGGAATGATGCTCTCCCGCAGGGAACTCCACTCCAAGCCCAGCTTGTGCCCATCACCTCTCACCTGCCGCATCCCTTTCCTCAGGGCTCCCACCTCCCTTCGAGAGCCCCGGGAATGCTGGTGTTCCATGGCAGGACAATGGCTCTGAGCAGAGCTCTGCACGCTCCGTCCCGCAGCAAGGTGGATGCCGGCGCTTCCCGAGGCCGCCTCTTCCCACGGGGATGACAAAGTGTGTTTGTTCCTCTATAATTACACACGGGAGGACACCTCCACACTTCACACTCCAGCTCTGCCTGGCTATTTATTGCTGCTTGGCAAACTCAGCTGTCACTGAGCGGGACCCTCTGCTTGGTTTCTTGCCTTTTTTATTCCCCTCCCCTTCACATTTGTCTATTTTGCTGATCTGAGGCTTATTTTTAAGCTTCCTCCGGCTTTTGGTCAGCGTTCGTGTCCCTTCCTACTGCTGATGGAGCCCATCACAACCAGCCCAAATTAAGCAGTTCTCTGAAGCATGAAACCCACAACTTGCTTCAAAGGCAGTTTAACCTCTTGGAATATCACGAAGAAAAGGAATCCTTCATTTTTAAGATCCTGGGAATGAATTCCTTTAAACACAGGGGGAAAAGGCAGGATGGAGGCGGGGGGGGACTGGGATGCAGCCTGAGCATCACTCATGGTGTCTGTGCATCACATTTGGCCCTAGGAGACACTGCATCAGTGTGTTTAGAGCCGGTTCTGCAGCTATTGCTGACTCTTGCTCCTGGCACATCTTCCCTGGAGTCACCCACATGGCCAGGGCTCAGCTCCCCCAGCTCCTTGTCTCCCCATGGATCCCACTGCAGGCACTTTTTGCCCCATGGTGCTGTAGCTGGGGTGCTGGATGCCAGGGCGAGGCCAAGAACAACCTGCAGGACCCTTTCCATGCAGCCCAAGGACATGGAGCTGGTGCAGACCCAGAGATGTGATTGTCCTGAACCTGCCCCATTGCTCACTGTTGTCTCCTCTTGGAAGCACAACGAGCTCCAGCACGGACCTTCACAGCACTCAACGCTTCATCCCCCTTCCCAGAACCCAACTGTTCCTCCTCATCCTCATCCCTGTTCATCCCCTTCATCTGTGACCGCTGCACTTCCTTTGGAGCTGTCACTGAGAGGCCTTTCCCACCTGGATTTGTCAATCCAAATGTCCCATGTCTGGTGCATGGAGACGCTTCCTGACCACCTTTTCCCTTGTACCCACATGCAGGCAGCTCTGAGGAGTCTCTCTGCCAGCTTCCAGATCCATCTGTTCCCGATACTCGGTGCTCCCCTTTCCATCAGGGCCCCCGGAGTTGGTGTTTAACACTCATTGGCTTCTCCTGATCCCATGCGATGCCAAACGCACATTTACCATGTCTGCCCAAGGAGGAAGTGTTTGTGGCTCCCTGTTCTCTGCTGCTGCCTGATGCCTGTGAGCAGGGCTGAAACGCTGTGGCCCTCCTGTGGGGAAGGCAGCAGAGGTCTGAGAGGGGTCTAAAGAGGTTACAGAGGGGTCTAAAGAGGTTACAGAGGGGTCTAAAGAGGGTTCAGAGGGGTCTAAAGAGGTTTCAGAGGGGTCTAAAGAGGTTTCAGAGGGGTCTAAAGAGGTTTCAGAGGGGTCTAAAGAGGTTTCAGAGGGGACTAAAGAGGTTTCAGAGGGATCTAAACCCAAGCACCTCATTTGCTGTACGCTGAGGGGTAAGGGGCTGGTTAAACTCATCCGGGCTGCTCTCAGTGCAGAAGGTCTCCAGCAGCAGGTCCCTATGGAGCTCCTTGGGAAGGAGGCAGATGAGAGGGTCACTCACACGATCCATGAGGCGAGAGGGGTCAGCAGCCAAAGGCACACATGGGACATGGTCAGGCACAGCCCCGGGGTTGTTTATTGGTCCCAGCAAAGGGTTTACAAAGCTTGGAGGGAGAAAACGCTGATCCAAGAGAGCCCGAGAGCTGCATCCCAATTCCCACCTCTTCTTGCTTCCCAAGGTGAAGCCACGCAGCTGACCTGGCCAAAGCATGGGTGCTGCATAAGAGGAACCAGGGCAGGGTCACCAAGGAGGGAGCATCACCCCATCCACATGGATGGACACCACGTTCTGGCCCTGTGGAGGGCTGGGAAGCTCCTCAGTCTTCCCAGGATCAGGAAGACCAAAGACTTGGTTCCTCCTAAACAAGAGACCCCACCAAATTCCCTTTAGACTGATCCCGTGTCCCAGATTTCCCTGCAAATCCCACTCGGAGTAAGGAGGTCACCCCTTGATTCCCAGGAAAGGAAGAATGAATCCAGGGGGAGCTTTGAACCTTCCAGCATGGGCAGAAACACAATTCCCAAGAGGAAATCCTGGAGATCTCCAAGAACTCCTTCCTGAGCAAAGGTAAAAGCCGAGCTGGAGTGAGAGCTGCCCAAGGCAGAGCTCTGGGTGGGAGTGAGGAAGAGCAGAGCCAACAGCTCCAGCAGATGGGAAAAGTGGGAATTCTGTGCCAGTGTTAGAGGTGGGTGGTGACAGAGCTGTGGTTGGGCAGGGAATGGCTGCTCCATAACCTGCTCTCCCGACGGACACATCTGGGTGATCCGGGTGCCACCAGCCAGTCCCCAGAGCATCCTGCAGAGCACAGGGACCCAGGACACGATCCTGAATCCCACTCATGGATACACCCAGCACCAGCAGCACCTCGGCCTCCAAACCAGAGAGTGCATTTGGGCAGAGAGAGCCCATTGGGGGGTTCAGCTCCAATGTGGATGCCTCCAAGGGAGGATGTTGTCCCATAGAGCAGCTCTGGGTGCATTGGGGTACCCCAGGCACCCCCTCAGTGCCAAGAGGTCAAGCATAGGGTGTGTGGGAGACCCTGGGGTACCTAAGAGAGTGCTCGGAGGTTGGTATCAAGGTAACCAAGCCAAGCTGGCAAGGGCTGGAGAGAGGTTCAAGTGAAGCCAGAACATGGATTCAGTTGTCCACACGTCTGGTGCCATTTGGGATGTCCTGGAGCCTCCAGCTCTCATTTCCAATGGGCACAGGGCTCCAGCAGGTCCCATGGCACAACTTCACCTCTGAGGAGATTATTTATGTGCTCCAGGACCTCTCCCATCCCAGGACATTTCTGCCTGGGCAAGCAAGTTCCACCTCACCCCATAGAGACAGCCCGCAGCGGGTCCCTGGAGCTGCACCAGGGTGGCTTTGAAGCGCTTCACAAGTGATGGATCACAGAGAATCTGCTTCCAGGTACCTCTTGTCCTGCAGGTCCTGAGTGGGAAACCCTTGCTGAGAGCCCTGGGAGCCACCCATGGAGCTGCTCCATCCGTGGCCATGAGCATGAAGGGCTTGGACTGATGCCGGAGCATCCAGCACCGCGCGTTGCTGTCAGCACCACAGCATCGCGCCCGGGCCAGGCAGGCTCTGAGCTGCAGTTACCTGCTGGTGTGTTCACATGGCACGAGGCGGTGCCAGATGGATGTTCCCAGCTCCTGTCGCTATCCCGTGGCCTGGGCAGACATTCAAAGCCCTGGGATACTGCACCAAAGCACCAGGGATGCTGCCAGGTGGGAGCCCCGCATCCCGCAGCATCCACATGGAGGGACCATCACTGAGCCAGACGAGACCCAGTTCTGGCTTCTTAGGAAAGGAAGGGGGAAGCATCAGGAGCAGAGGTAAATTCCTGCCCTTTAGCTCATTCCCCCAGCAAAAAGGCTGGTGCCAACAGCAAACAACCCCGGGTCCAGCTCGGAAGTCTTATCCCTCTTCATTGGATGTGTTCTCTAACACGGAGCCTTTCCCAAGGCAGGGGCTGGAGAGAGCAGCAGCTTTAGTGAGGATGTAAAGGGTTTGAAGGGTGTTTGTCAGCGCCGGCTGCCCAGCTCTGTGTAAATAGGAGGTTTATAAATGAGAGGCTGCTCAGCACCACACACGCTCCAGGAGCTCACCAGGGTTGTGCAGATGTGAGACAGAGGTGATGCAGATGTGAGGTTGTGCAGAGATGCTTTGGGCATGGGATCCATTACCCCTCGCTGGAGGGAAGGGAGGGATAAAATCCCCATTTCTAGTCTGCCGCAGGGATCTGCTCAGCACCTCGGTGTTAACGGGCCGGAGAGTGCAAATGGCATCAACCCCAAAGGGACACAGACAGCGACGTTACAGCCCCAGCCCCATCACAGCCTCGAGCTGCTTTGGGGACAAGCAGCATCGCAGTTTCTCTGGGCAGCACCTCATATATTAAAGCCTCAGCATAATACAAACGGGGTTCACTGCTGCTGCATGGGTACTAAACAGTGATAAGCAAGTGGAAGCAGCTGAGCTTTAAGGTCCCTTCCAACCCAAACCATTCCAGGGTTCTGTGATTCTTCCCTCCCATGTGGCAGCTTTCATCTGGATGCGTCCCCAGCCACTGCCCATCTGCTCCAATGCAGCACAACAACCTCCCTCCTTGGCCTGGAGTAACTGAGGGCAGGGAGGAGGTGAACCCTCCATGCACTGGGATGTGGCTGTGGCTCCAAGAGCAGCACAAGGTACAGGCTCTGTTCCACACCTCTGCTCTGAGGAGCTCCACCAGCTCCGTGCTCCTCAGGGCAGGGTCCCCGTGGCACATTGGTCCCTTTGCATCTTCCCAACCCCAGGTAAATCCAGCTGCAGCCAAATCGCCTCCCACCAAAGGGTTTGCTCAGGATCATGGAATGGGTTGGGAATGGGGGACATTGAGAGCAGCATCTCTGTGGGATCTGCTTGAAGGTCCTTTCCAGCCCAATGGAAGGGGCTAATTCAGGGTCTCAGGAGGTCTCCTGGTCCATCCTATGGGTTGGGTTGGGAAGCACCTTAAGCTCATCCACTTCCAAACCCCTTCCATGGGCAGGGGCACCTCACCCTAGACTATGTCACCCAAAGCTCTGTCCAACCTGGTCTTGAACACTGCCAGGGATGGGGTATTCCCCACTTCTTTGGGCACCTTGTGCCAGGGCCTCCCCACTCTCACAGTGAAGGACTTCTTCCTTATCCCTGCCCATCACAGCAGCATCCTGTGAGGATGCTCCCCATCCTGGGAGCCCATCCCAGCAGAGCGTTTGGAAAGCTCTGCTCACTCCAGAACTGCACCCTGTGCACCAGAACAGCCTCAGCCCTGCTCTGATTGCCTGGACCACGCCGACCTCACCCCCAGCATCCCCGTGTGCCTTCGGGAGAAGGGAGAAGCCGCCTCTGGAAGCACACACTGTGGGATAAGCCGAGCCCACTGAGCTCCCGCCTTCATCCCACGTGAGCTGCTCACTTTGAAGGGATAAAGAGCCTGATTAAACCAGCAGCTCTGCCTTCCTCGCAGTGCTTCCCTTTGAAGGATGGAGGCACAGGCAGAGCGAGCGCGAGCTCCAGCAGCAAATCCACTGCTGACTGCTCCTGGGAGAGAGGCCTCAGTGCAGAGCCGGCGCGGGAAAGCTGCTGGAGCTTTGCTTTGGATCAAGTAATCTCGTTATGGCAATTCCACAGCTAAATGGGGAATAGGCAGGAAGCAGAGCCGGGCGCTGGGTAATTCAGCTGATAACACACGGGATGCTGTGTCCTCAGCATCACTCGGAGCAGCAGCGCGGCGCGGGCAGACCCAGCATCTGAGGCTGCATCCAGAGATCCTTGGAAGGATACAGGAGAAGGAGGGAAGATTCACAGCTCAGGAAAGTCCATCAGGAGAGGTGTGCAAGAGGCTCTATCAAGTGGCAAAGGAAACCGGGAGTCTGGCTTAAAAGTTAACTCAGTATCACAAGGCACAGGAGGATGCTCCTGTTGGAATGAGAGATGACATCATATCCCGAAAGCAGGAATCTGCTTTACCCCATTGCTGCGTAAACTGCCACAAGCTGCTGTTCGTAGCATCTTTCCCAATGGATAAAGGGAGCTGACAAGGAATCTGGAGGGAGGCCTTGGACAAGGGCTCGTGCAGAAGCAGAGATGCTCCTCCTGTCACTGTGGTCCCTCTATCTGCGGCACAGAGGGATGCAGCGCTGAGGGACTCACACTGATGTGCTGGCAAAGAGGGTCTGGAGTACATCAGTGCTGCCCAGGCTGAGCACAGCCCCCAGCAGTGCAGTGGTGAAGCTGTTACTGGGGTTGTGCTTTAATGCCTCAAGCATCCTCTGAGGGATGCAGGAGTCAGGGAGTGGAAGGAGCCCTGGGCTGGTTTAGGAACCAAAACTGGTGTTCAAAGAGCCTCAGACAGCTAGAAACAACACAGAGGAGCCCGAATGAATGCACTGTGCTCGGGAAGAGCTCCTGCACCAGTGAACTCCGGGAAAACGTGATTTTCCATGGCTGAAGGGACAGCTTTGTGGACAATGACTGCCTATAGGAGCATCAGGCCCAGCAATGAGGGCTGCAGGCCGGGTTCGTGCCAATGGGGGCATTCATTGGGGATGCAGAGGAGGCAGTGAATAGAGAGCTGGCAGCTTTGCAGGGAGAAAGCAGGGGAATGATTGAGGAGAGCCAAAGGCAGGGCTGAAAGAAGGAGCTGAAGAGGGTCCCATGATGCTCAGGCACAGAATGGCAGATGACATTCAATTCAATTCAAGCGCTTGGGAAGCTGCATTCAGAGGAGCAGAGTGTGCGCAGGGTGCGATGGGATCTGCTGGAGCCGGCACTGGAGCTGGCTGGAGGAGGCCCAGGAACACTGGCAGGGAGGCCAGAGCCGGCTGCTCCATAAGGGATGTGGCCAGCTTGGGATGGGGTGAAGCAAAGGGAGCTGAGGGGCACACACAGCAAAGGCTTCGCCCTTTTCTGCTGTGTGGGAAGTGCAGCGGGATGTGCATGGGATCCATCCACACCTCTTTATCAACCCACCCTGAGACGATGCCGAGGGCTGGAGCAGAGGGCGTCCAAATGCCATCAGAGGAGTTCATGGCAAAACCCGGAGTCTGGAGGTCCAGCCCAGGCTGGAAACTTCCACATCTCCAGGGATGAGCGGCTCAGAGCAGCCCGGGGTATCCTGGCCATGGAGAGAGACCAGCACGAGCTCAGCTTTGGGAAACGCTTGTGCTGGGATTCACAAAGTGCTCTTGACAGTGTCCTTCCCTTCCCTTCCCTTCCCTTCCCTTCCCTTCCCTTCCCTTCCCTTCCCTTCCCTTCCCTTCCCTTCCCTT
>WYDI02026032.1:0-70890 GCA_009867235.2 Psittacus erithacus
CTGATCATCCTCGTGGCCCTCCTCTGGACTTGTTCCAACAGTTCCATGTCCTTTTTATGTTGAGGACACTAGAACTGCACACAATACTCCAAGTGAGGTCTCATGAGGGCAGAGTAGAGGGGCAGGATCACCTTCTGTTCCTTCTCAACAGGCAGTGTGTGGTGTTGTTTTGGGTTTTTTTTGATTTTCTACCCTTCTGCCCCATCTGCATTACAATATTTCTCTAACTGTTAAAGCTGTTCAAGTGCACAAGATGGGGGTATAGGGTATCAATATGCAGAAATGGTGAGGGGGGGTGAATGTGTGTGTGTCTTGTGTGAAGGTATGTAGGACAATGAAGCCCTCCTGTTGAAGAGGGGAGTTGAGGCACTGTTGAGCCATCTTTGGTGGTGGATGGGAGATGCTGGGGTTTCCCTGATATGGAGGTTACCCCTGTGGCATCTGCTGCTATGTGTTGGTCCCTGATGTGTAGCAGTAGCATTGGTGTGATACCACCCAGCAGGTGCTACCAGGAGTGATGGTAGTTACCCATCAGACTTTGACCATACTCAGCCTTAGGCTGCAGGGCAGGCATGGCACATGCCTCTGAACCTCCTATCTCTTCATGGTCAGGAGCTACAAGGCACTTCTAACACTGCCCAGAGAGGCAGGAATGGAGAAAGAAGACTTAGTTATTGTTCCTGTTAGAGGATATGCACAGCCTGGCATGAAACAGGCTGCTTCTGCTTACCCCAAACTAAGAACACACAAGAACTGCAAGTTCTAGTATCTGCCTGTCCTTTCCCAGCCAATTTATGATGTTGATCCTAGCAGTATGCTGTGTATGCTCATTTCTCTTTGAAATACAAAGCTGTTACCTTACTGCTTTCCTGCAGCTGCAATTTGGAAAGAGGAATGAGAGGGGTACACGGGCATGGGAGTTGTGAATATGGATGTGGTAGAAAGAATGTTTCATGGTATTATTCTTTGCTGTAATACAGCAAATAATAAAGTGCTCTGTAGCCGTAACATTACATCCTCACTATGCTAGGAGAACTGGCAAAGACTGAGAGAAGGAACAGTGTTAAGAGAAAACAGTATGTTGCATGTTTGGTTTCTGTCCAAGAGCCCCAGTAAATGAGGAAAGTGAACAGAAAGTGGAAGAAGATCCTGTATAGACTGCTAGTCAAATTGAGCTAAATTGCCTTGTCAATTGGAGGAAAGCAAATGGAGAGGGTAGGATGTCTGGGGGCATTTGAACAGCACCTAAAGCAGCAAACAAAAATAGATGTTTAGAGACTGAAGGTTTATTTTATTTTATTTTTTAATCTCCCAGTGATAATATCCTGGATTGCTTTTTCATCCAGCAGAAGTGATAGTCACTGTAATACTGTGTGAAGCGTGGGATAGAAGAGAGAACAGTCTGACGAAAAGAGCATGTTTATTCTGATTAAGAAAAATCCGTGAACTGATTGCCATTCAGCTTCCTGGAGCAGAGCTGTGTGCACTACATATTTACTTTGTCACTTTTCTTTTTTCTTTTTTTTTTTTAATGACTTTTTTTGAGGAGTACATTAAATGCCAGGAAATAATAATTGTTTTATAATCTTTGAGTAAGTGTGCTCTTTAATTTAGAGTTGTTTAACTTTTTAGATTTTTATCTGGTTTAAATCACAATGAATCCTTAGGTGAGTCCATAAAAGTACTTTCATAGATATCCCTGATTTTCTTATTTAGCTATTTTCTTGCAATCACTGCTAAGCATGGCACTGTGAGCTCAGTAGCTGTGGCCCTCCTTTCACAAGCAGTGAGTTGCTGTGTGGGCTGTGATCTGAGACTGTGCAGCCTCCTATTCTCTGATGGCCATGGAGAGAACAGAACTGCTTGCGTTTCCACAAATGTGCTTATATCCCTCTAGGCTCTGCTTTCTGTGCCTTGTGAGTGAATCTTACTATGTGGATTGAGCTGCCCAAGTTGGGATTTAATACGGCTGAGATGCCATTGGCCAAATGTATTTGGGCTGGGTTTTTATCTGGGTTTTTTTTTTCCCTTCTCAGAAGCTACAGAAGTTCTTCTTGGCAGCAAAGAAGGTGTTCTGAGAGGAGTCAAAGCTTGAAAGTTGCACAAAGAGCACTCTTCTGGGAAGATAGGGTATTTCTCACTGATGTGGTCATGTGATTTGGATCTCATAGGGAATTTGCTTTGGTCCTCCAAAATAGGAATGCTGGTATCTCGGCCATGGCTGTGATTCTGGTCATAGCCTGTCAGTTCTCTGTCACATTACAGCATCAGTGCTGTCTTTGCAATACAAGCATTTAACCTATAGGACCAACGTTTGCTAAAGCATCTTGAAGAGTCACTGGGCTTGAAGTGGAATTGAGGGGGAAATGTAATGTTTTGTGGTGGGGCTAAGTGATTGACTAGTCTCTTCTGGCCTTAATGTCTGTAAAGTAGTAGAGCTGTTTTGCTGAGGGCTTGACTTTGAGGACTAATTTACTGCTGTGCCCCACAGAAGGATATGGCATGCTTTGGATGCATTTTGCAGGCTAACAGAAGGATGGAATAATTACCAGTTGCACAAATTATTAGGGGCTTTCTGTGGTATTCAGAAAATGCTAAAATAGGTAGAATAAAATGGACCTTGTCCTTTTGTAGCTGCTGAAAGATTGCCAGGAGGCTTCCTGAAACACAATGTAACCTCCCCATCCATCTCTTCTGCAATTTTAACTTGTAGATTTATGTTGTCAAAGCTATACATTGCTTTTCATTTTTTATGAGACTATTTTCTGCTGTTAAAATATATTAGTATATTTTAAAAGATTTTGGAGGGTTCCAAACTGTTGTGCTTTCATCAGATGCCAGAAGTTATTAACGATGAATTGCTGCTATTTTACTGTAAAACTAACAAATGCAGGAAGCAATAAATCTGGTGTCTGAAATTTCACATTAGCTGGCTAGATTTCACATTAGCAATAAAGTGCACATTCATTGCGATGTCCTTCAAAGTGCGGTACAGACTAGCTTCCTTCCAAGCAAAGGCAGTATGAAGTGAGACTGAGTGTAAGAGGAGCCTTTGTACCTTCCTTCTAATGTAATGGGCGATGATGTATGCTGTGTCCTGGGTGCCTGGTGAGAGCTCCAAACTCCTGTCCTCATAGTTCTCATGTAAAACCAGCACTGCTTCCTCATTTGGAATGCAGGTTCAAAAATTCAGGTTTAGGTTATGTCACCTACTGTCATGGGGTATTTAAGTTGGGTAATTAATGGTGGTTTAAGAGACATTTTCTCTCAGTGATGTTCTAAGCACAATTTTGCAATGCCGTTTACATTTTTTGCTGATTTTCTTTCAAAGGTTTGTATTTGTGGTTCATCAAAAAAAAAAAAAATCTGAATGGTGCCCTCTATGTAATGAAAGTTACATCTTAAACTATAAAAAAAATCCTACTTCTGCATTTGGAATAAAAAAAAGGAAGAAAGAAGAAAGTGCAGATCACTAGAGAGAAGCACTGAACTTTCTAGGCTCTTTTTGTCCTTATGTAAGTCTGCTGAAATAGCGGTGTCAGCCAAAACTGGTTCTAGGTGGAACTGAAGACTCAGATTCAGTCTGCAGGAGTTTTGGGTTTGTTTTTTTATTTTTTGACCTTCTAATATTCTGCATCTTGCATTGTTTGAATGAAGTCAATGACAGATTTTCCCAGCCTCCTGTTTTCCTGGCTTTGTTCTTTTTCTCCTTTCTTTCTTTTTATTTTTCCTTTTCCTTCCGATCTTCTCTGCTGTTCCCAAATGCAACAGAAAGGATGTGTGCCTTCATGCTTTTCTGTTGGTTAATGTGAACTTGAAAAGAGAGCTGGCTTGTTGCATGGGACCCACAGAGGGAGAGGTGGTGGTGAAGTCCACTTACCACTACATGAAATGGTAACGGACTCTGTGGTCACAAAAGAGCGTCGTATGATCTGCAGGTGGATGCTGGGAATGGCTGTGTGGGGCCATTCCCACAAATTGTGAAATGTTTTGTTTGATTTTTCATAGCTATTGAGATTTTATCTGGTTGTCTTGTGTTGTTATTAGCTACAAACCTATCTCTAAATCTCAAGATTGTGGGAGATGCAGCCTTAGCTCTTCAAATGCCAGTAATCCTTTGCCTTTGTCATTATTGTAGGAACACATGAGGATGTGCACTGTGAAGGGTAAAATCTCTAAGATCAAACAAAAAACCTTCTGAATTTCTTTCTCTAATAAGCATGAGTCATCTTTTTCTTGGGTCATGCTGTTTTTCCAATGCATTTTTTCCAATGCTGTTCAAACTCAATAAACAGCATAAGCATACTGTTTTCGCTGCTTATTTTGTAACTTGGGAACCTGACTAATTTTCAGTGAATAAAGAGCTTTGTATGATGAAACTGCATAACAGGAACTATTTTTTCTCACTTGATGGGAAAAAATTTTTGTTCCTTCTTATTGTAGTTGTGACTCCAGCAGAAGCTGTCTTAGAAAATAGTTGAGATGTGCAGGAAAATATCCATTTTGTATTAGATTCATAACTGCTTTTAACTTATCTATTTCAGGTACTATAAGGTAAATAGAAAGTAGAACATGTATCAAGTGTATTATAAATAATCTTCTGTGACATACTCAGTTTGTAGTCTTGCACCCTACACATGCTAAATCTCAAAGTTAATATTTTGAGTTCTGCTCATAGAATCATAGAGTTTTGATCATGTTCTCAAAATCTATCTTCAGTTTGAACTCTAAGTATGTGTTCTGAAATGATGTTTTCCCAAAGACAGTTTCACTTACAGGCTTTCTAATATGATAAAGAAAGGCCTAGTGTGAGTTTGGAGAGAAACAAGGTGAACCGATTTGCTGAAAATTGCTCTGGAAGTTACCGTAAATACAATGTAAAAGTTGTGCAATTCTTGGAACTTTCAATGATCCTGGTCAGGAGATTATTTTTTCATAAAAAAGAAACTACTACACTAAAACTGTTAATAAAAAAAAAGCAATTGTACTTTTATGTGAAACTGTATCAGTCTTATAATTACTTCTTGTTACTAATCTTTTCTAGGTACTACAAAGCCGGTATTAAGGAAGCATAGCTGATGTCACACTGTGAAGGGCTGCTGTCAATGTGTTTTACCAATTGAAATGGGGGAGAATTTGCCGGTGTTGTCCCTTTCCTCCCTTTTTTGAATGCATTGGTGGGGGGCACATGTAACATGCTCTGTCTTGCTGGGGCACAGACAACTTCAGGTTAGCCAAATTCCAGACTGACATGCAGTGACAGGAGTTCACCACTAGATCTGTTGGTCTTCTTACTCAGAACAGATCTTGACCTGATTTCTCTGTGCAGTCTATTCATATAAAACCAGATGCCAAAAATGTGTTCTAACTGTGAATTAAATTCTTATCAAAATGGATTACCCCAGTTTGTGGTGAAACAAACAGCCCATGCTCTTGTTCCAAAAAATGTACCATCTGGCTGATAAAGCTGATTATCCAGAAGTGTTACTAAAAATGTCTGCGTGTCTACAGAGGAGCAAATAATTGGTCTTAGCAAGAAAAAAAAAAATCCTGCTGTTATTTCTGAAAGTTATGCTGATTAATACGGTGATTTGTTGTCCCAGAACGCCTGAAGATGAGGAGTTGGGGGGGGGGGAGGGAGGTTGTTTATGGGGTGGGATGCCTTCTTCTATAGGTACGAGAAGGGCTGTGTTATGACCCTTGTGTGTGCTCTGTACTTTTAGTCTCTCGCATTCCAGCAATACTAGCTTTTATAGCCATAAAACATAATTATACTTAAGACATTCCTGATACCACTGTGGGAGCAATTCTGAAGCAAAATGACTATAATATAGCTAAATGAAGAACTTGGATGGTTTCTCTTAAAATCGCAGGACAAGTCATGTTCAAAAAAGAATTAAATATCAAATGAAGGGGGAAAATACACTGGAGCAGAGCCCAGATTCTAAAAGTAAATTGTTGAAGACCGTAACCTGGTTTCCTCAATGAGTATTAATCCAAATTGTGTATAGTAGATATGGCTGTGAGTAATAGTAGTTAAGCTAAGGATCAGGAGTCCAATTTCCTTCACATCTTTCTAGGAAATATAAGACCTAGTGTTGCGTAGCAACAGTGAAAGGTATAGCAACAACTGCACTTGAAAATGTTTAGTACTTTGGGAAGCATTAGATGGCTGATGAGATAGGTAGTAAGGAAATGGTATTATTCTCTCTTAGGACATTCACTTAAATTCAGTCTTGGCTGCAGTGGCTAAAGACCATTAACATTTGAATAACTAGCTAGAGGTCTGCAAAATGAGTTACTGGTCTCAGCCCACTTTTCAGAGCACCCGTGTTCACATTTCAGAAACTATTCCTGTGATTGGTAGTGGTGTTGGTGTGCTCAAAAGGCAAAGCAGATACAGGTAGTTGTGAAGGCAGCCACAGCGCTCCCTGCTTCAGAGTGCTTCTGGCCCATCGCAGAGGACTTCTTGCTCTAGTCTTGCTGCCAAAAGAGGAGTTGCAACTCTTCCTAGCTTATGACTTTTCTCTACAGCTGTGTGGCAAACTTGAAAGCACATTATTTAAATTTCATAGGATCCTGATATTTTCTTTGCATTTTGTGTGAACTGTAAGTGTTTTGAGTAAAAATGCTTTCTATTCCTTTTTTTAATCTTCTGGGACATTTCTAAATTACGTTATGTGTAATTTTTTCAGAATCAAATGTGAGTTCCCCTTGAAAAGGTAAGAGTTCTCCAGAATTCTGCAATCTCTGTGACAGCAGGTTTCACAATCAGGTCTCTGTTGTTCTCACCTGGCACACCTGGAAATAGTTGGTCTTAAAATGAGGAGAGCCTCAGAAGAAGCAGCGGAGTGAAGCTGCTGGAACCCCATGACAATGATTTTGAGTGTCTAAAATGTGATTTGGTAGTGCTATTCCGACATTAGCTGTTTATTGCTCAAAATTTAGCAGCCTCTTGTCAGAACAGCTTGTCAGATGCTCAGTATTGCCTGAGTGCATGCTGTAGCTGGGCTAAGGGATCTCTGTGGTAAAGGAACTGTGAGCAAAAAGCATAAAATCTGGCAGCTAACAACATATGACAGTTAAAGGACTAGTTGCTAGACTTTTTGTAAATGTCTAGTTTTACCTTAATTTACTAGTATTTAGTGTGCTTTAAAGGAAGTGCGTGTAGTAGATGATCTCTGGTGTAAATCAAATACAACTGAGAAGTGTGAAGGGTCTCCGGGATGTCCTTTACCACATACAGCTCTCTCAGTGTCAGTGCTGACTCTTCATTTTCTTAACTGCCTAAAGTAAGGTTGGTAATGAGCTCCATAAGAACATTTATAGCAAGAGAGAAGTCCAGACATAAGACCTACTGATCTTTAAATAATCACCTAAGGAAGTATTCTGTCATTGACTCCAGTTCATTGCTTTAATATTGGAGACCTCGGGACATACCTGAATTAAATAAATGACAGATTTACGAGACATCTTAAACTTTTTCCTTCTGTAAAAATACATCTTTGAATCTTTGAAACTTTTGGAAAGTGGTAGCCATTTCTGGATAAAAAAAGATTTTACCAGGATCTTTTAAAAGATTTTCTTTTTAAAAAAGATTTTTTATTAAGAAGATTTTTTTTTTTTACTAAATCTTTTAAAAGATTTAACTATTCTACTTCTGTTGCTTTTTCCTAAAGTTGAGAAATTATGCCTATGCCACTTGATGGTTAAAGTAGCAGCAGGGGTGCGTAAAGGTATTTATTAGTGAGGTCACTCATATTAGCAAAGTAAATAAAGGAAAGAAAATCCACTGGGCACTCATTATGAGACAAATTATTGTGTAATTTGGAGTCTGGTAGAAAACGAGTCACTGTTTCTGAGCTCATTTGTATTATCTGAACACTGTGCCAGCGTGTGTAGAAGTTTGGAGATTTCTGCCTGCTTATATGCAAATATGAAGAGTAACAATCCTTACTAAAATGTGGGAACATAGCAGCAGATCCAAAACAGTTTACGAACTGCACCACCTTGAATACAGTCTCATGAATTTTCTTTATTTTCTCTAGGTACTGCACAAACAATGTGTTTGCACATATTGAACAATTATTTTTAAAATTGGTGGATTTAAAATTAACATCTATCTGAAATGCTCATTTTTCTATCAGTAAATTGCTGTTATTTTAAAAGATAGCTCCTTTTTTTTTTCCACCTTGTAAGAGTCCAATGACACTTAAAAATCCTCTTTCCCCTGAATATTTGATTTTTCTCACATTTTTAAAGTCATGCAGGCACACATTAAATGGCTTTTTCTGCCAGTGCATGAGAAAGAATATGGGGCTGGGAGGGATGGATTGTGAGTGGAAGCAGGTGATCGCTATAGTTTTTCTGTTTCCACAGTGAATTCTGCAATAGTCTGTTCTAAAATACATGAATGATTGTGAACTTACTCATATTTAATGGTACCTGGAACCTAAACAACTTACCATCTATTCTCAAGTACCTAATTTTTTTTCCTCAGAGCTTCTAATGTGTTTGGTTTTGGTTTTTTATTTCTGACTGTAAAATTTTTTATGATGCATAGTTTTAAATATGCTTTTGTTTATTAAATGTGAGAAAAGGCAGTTTTCAGCAGTGATTTTTTTGTTTAAGAGGGAAGTGATGCCTAAAAAAATTCTATAAAATGTTGGAAATTATCTCCTATACAAAGCACATGTGCTTTTTCTTGAAGGGGGAAATTTGAGTTTAATCCAAGAGACTGTGGAATTTCTATTGCCTTAGTGACACTTGTACCTACAACAAAATGATTAATTGCAATCTGGTTTTAAATCTTGGCATCTGGTTCAGTTTTTCTTTTATTTCAGGACTATATGAGCACATCTTATTATGTGTCTGTGGTTTTGTTCAAAATGTATTAGGCTTTGCAACTTCTTTGCCTTTAGTGGGAATTCTGCATGACCCACACTATCTGGAAATCTAGTTGTGTTCAGACAGATTCCTAAATACAGTTTTGATTTAAGTACTTATTTTTGGCACCTTTGGGCTTGACTTCTAAGTAAAGTAGATCCAAAAATAAACTGCATATTCTGTGTGCGAGTACAGTATCTTATATGTAAAGCAGGTAAGTTGGTGCACAAATTACTTTTTTAACCTTGGCTGAAGACATTTGCTAGTGTTTCTTGACCTTTATAATAAAAAGTTAGAAATGTATGCAAAAACTTGGCTGCTAATGTACTTCAGTTGTGTTTGCATTAAGTGCCCTAACTTTGAATTAATTTTTGAATGAAGTTATTTTAAGGTAACATTTTCAGGTTTTATTCATTTTTGCATTTTTCAATCAGTTTTGTAGGAGCTAGAGTTCTTGTTTGCCCAGTGTATACTAGGTCTGATCTCGTGCCTATATGTATGTATCCGTGTTTATAAACTTTTTATACATAGCTCAACTTAACTTTTATGTAAGCTTCTGAGTTTACAGAGTGAAAGGAAGATATTTTCATTGAAATGAGCTACTGCTAAAAAACAAACCAACCAAGCTTCTTAGTGCATTAAGCCTATTTGTGATCTTAAGCGTAGAAATAATGTTTTCCTTTCTTATTTGATATATTCTACAAAAACAGGGTAAAAGTGGTAATCGCTATCCTTTTTTTCATTTTGCTTGAGTTCTAATATGATTCTGACAGAAAAGAAAGAAAGACTATTTCTTTTGCTTTGAAATATGTGCTCATGTTTTCGAAGGGTTCTACATTAAATGCACATATATCAGATAAAAAAACATTTAATCTGTTTGGTTACATACAAGATTCATATAAATGAAGTCCTACTATCAGAAAGCTCAGAAGATAAAATAAGGGTTTTTTTGGTGTACAATTTCTATTGCTAGTTAGCCGTTTGAAGTGTTTGGAGCTATACAACTTCACGTGAATGGTGTGAACCCCCTAAAAAAAATGGAACGGGGGTCGAGTGAACTAATGCAAGAGTTTTGTGACTAGCGACAGCTTCTGTGTAGATTAGTGGCCATTGGTGACTTCATAGAGGCTAGTGCCTTTTGAGCGACATTTGAGGTATGGCTAGTGTTTTAGGGCCCCACACTGTAAAAGCAGAAGGATGTTTTTGGATATTGTATTTGCATTGTGAGTGTAGGTAACAAGGGAGAAGGATTTTTAGTTTCATGCATATGAAGTAGCCTGTACAAAACACACTGATGAAGGCATTACAACGTATTCTGAAATATTCTTAACTTGATACATTTTTTGATGCTTCATATCATTAGATATTTCTTGAACTACTGACATATGGAAAGGCTTTTCATGAGAGAGATTTTGGACCAAAAATAAACATTCATGAGCTGTCAGCTGTGTTTCTCAGCATAGGTCTATCTGCTTTCTTGAAGAAGTGCCTTCCACCAATTCAGTTACTACAGCTATGTGGTTTGTGTGTATATACATATGTACATATGAGGCTATTACTGTGAAGGTTCAGCTAGGATTGTGCTTCTAGGAACATCTTCCTCAAAATGAGGTGCATGTTTTCAGCTCTATGCTGTATGTGGTTTTTGGTCTTGCTCTTCTCTAAAGGACCACAGAAAGAAGGAAGATTGAGAAAAGAAACCTCACTTTGAAGTCTACAGGATTCTACATTTTGTTCTGCCAGTTCCTCAGGGGTGCAAAAGCAGATAAAGTAGCATGTGAGGCGACTGCATACTGATCTGGATCCATACTGCCCTTCAATGGCTGGGTTGTGCTCTTTCTCCAGTGCTGCAGAGATCAGAGATAACATTTTGGATCTGCATGAGAGCACAATTTCTCCATGAACCAGACCTGTTTCCAAAGTCATGCCTGGATCTGTGCTCATCAGAGCATGGTGCCACTTGCAGTGTGGGCTCCTGTGTCTAGATCTGCTTCTGATACAGGTTTCTATGAATATGAATGAGAAAGGGGTGTTAATATTTTGGAGTCCTTGAGCATTATAAGGAGCTTACAGAGAGACACAAAGTCTTTGAGGAGCTTTCAGAACCCAGTCCTGTTGTGAAACCCGAGAAAAGGGCTTCCCTGTGTGAACTGGTGGGACTTCACACCAGCTGTGGCTTTTTTATTGGGGCTTGATGTTACGTGGGACCCGGCAGACAACTGACAATGCACACCAGAAAGCTGAAAAATCCTCAGCATAAAAGCCTGAGGCAAGGGGTAGGCAGGGTGTCAAACTGACTGACTGATGAAAGGAAATGAGTAGGTGCTTGTTTCCAAACAGCAGTGCTGTAAAAATGGCAGCACGTGGGGGAGTCAGTCACTGAGAGGATAAAGGGCTGTGAGTGGAAAAATTGGCATATGGTGAGAAACAGAGATATATTAAAAAAACATAGAGGAAGGAGCTTCCTGCTCTTGGGGAGGTGCTGGGAAAAGTTGGCACCAGCAGGAGGAGATGGTGGTGAGAAAGGCTGATGGGCTCTTGTGGATCCAGGCATGCTGCAGTTCTTTGGTCTGAATATGCTGACATTTAGAGGCTGCACACCTAATCTTGTGATGTTTGTATTTCCTCTAATCCTGTCCTTCAGCCTGATGTTCTTCGTCCTTTGGCTCTAAGTCATGCCTCTATAGGTCCTTGCTATAGCTTTCTTTCTGACTGCAGTTGGCTGCAAAGTAGTGCTTCGGCTGGATAGCCGTGTCTGGTGTACTCTGCTTAACTTCCTCTAACTTCCTTGCTTCAGCTGTTTTCTGCTTGGCATAGTGCTTGCTCTTTCCCCAAGTGCAACTGCACAGATGCTGATTTTGGGCAGATTTTCTGCCTGATCATTTGATCGTCCTGGTTTTCAAACCAGAAAATGAAGGGAAAAAAGAGGGGAGGGAGGAGGAATATTGTTGGTAAAATGACTCAGTTGTCAGCAGTAAAACTGATGTCTCCCTTTCAAAGTGAATTCCTGTTTCTGTAGACATCTTGAATTTGGAAAGATACTGATCAGTTGGCATGTTTATGCTTAGTTTTCCAATATCAATGCTCTAATTCAAAGCCAGTGGAAAAATGTATGTTGATACGTGAATGCAGTATTTGGTTCTGTTCAAAGACGGGTTGGAAAGATTTTCATGGAATCATAGAATGGCTTGGGTTGGAAGGGATCTTGAAGATCATGTCATTCCAACCCCCTGCCATGGGCAGGGACACCTTCCACTAGACCAGGTTGATCAAAGCCCAGTCCAGCCTGGCCTTGAACACTGGCAGGAATAGGGCATGCACAACTTTCTGGAGAAAAAAAGAACCTGTATTCTTTAATATTCTAAAGTAGAGGTGCTTTTGAACAGCTTAGGAGGAAGGGAGGTCCTGTGGGTGGCTTTTTTATTTGTGTTTTGTTTCTACAATGGGAGATTGATGGTGGAGATGGAGCTCAGGGCTGTGTTTGGAGAAACTGCTGATGGTCAGGGGCCAAAGAGGCAGAATACCAGGGCAGTTTCTGTTAGCAGCTCAAGGGCAGCTGTTTGTGTCAGGGTAAACAGAGGTGGTTATATCCACACCCAGCAGTGTCCTAAGAAGCACTGGACTGTGCCTTCAATTGGATAGTATTTCCATGGAGAAAGGTAAAGGATGAGCCATTTCAAATGAGATTTAGCACTAAGTAATGTCTTTCAGACCGCTTAATTTGCAGATGAAGGGCCAGCTGCTGTCTCTAGTATGAAACTGAGTTTCTGCTGACACTGGCTGCCATTGTGGTCACAGAACAAATTGCTCCATTTACTAACCCAGAAATGTCTGCCTCATGCTGGAGTATTGTCTTTTCCTGTTTCTTTAATCCTTTGACTAGCTGAGCCGACTGCCGAGAGCAAGAGCAGAACACATTCTACACTGGAGGGCCAAGGCTTCGCCACTGATAATTGTTTCCATCACTTTCCACACAGAACAATTGCTTTCCTTTGGAATGTTGTTTGCCTCTGACTTGAAAATCATTAGATTTCCCATTTAGAGACATTTTAGTTCATCCTTGTGTACGTGCTGTCTTTTTTAATGGTCTGTATTACATGCACTGAGTGCTTTTTTAATTTTTTATATTTCCAGATTTTTTGAGTACTATTTTAAGTACTCCTCTCAGAGCTGCGTGTAAGCATGTGGCCTTAGCACTTGATCTTCTTCTGACATTCAGTAGTTTTTGCTGTGGTAGTAGTTTTACCGGGTAAGTACTGAGTACTCAGTCATGGTGTTTCCTTATTTCAGTCAAACTAGAGCACTTCGTCACTGTTGCAAGTATGCATGTGCATGCTCTTCTTTAAGATGAATGCATTATTTTAATGAATGTTGCTTTCCTCAGTAGTAGCTTGATGAGATAAAATGTATTTTAACTCACCCAAGGTCATATTTATCTTCCTTGAAACTGTTGCTCTAATAATCGTAGAATCATATAAAGTCACATAAAACTTACTATTTATATTTACACTGCTGAAAAAGCTTTTTACCTCATGACTATCCACAGTTTCTTTGTGTGAATGGGGAAGCACATTTGTGACAGTGGTTTTCCATCTTGTTGTTGAGAATATATGTATGACTGGTTACTGCCCTGTCTATCCATATATCTGAACCATGATTATAATAGTTGCTATTCTAGGAAGCAATATAATAAAGTTACATGGAACATTTCTGTGAGGTTTTTTGTTCCCTTTTCTTTAAGATTTCTGGGTAACTTAAATGTTGGGGCAAACGCCTTGTCACAGCATTTTTCCAGTAAAATGTCTGGACTTTATTTATGTGGGTGGTTGACCCTGGCTGGATGCCAGGTGCCATCAAAGCTGCTCTATCAGTGCCCCTCCTCAGCTGGACAGGTGAGAGAAAACATGAAAGGCTCATGGGCTGAGATAAGGACAGGGGAGATCACTCAGCAATTACCATCATGGGCAAAACAGACCTGTGGCAAAAATACAATTTCATTTATTCCTGATCAAATCAGAGTAGGGTAATGAGAAGTGATCTTAAACGCCTTTCCCCCACCTCTCCCTTCTTACTGGGCCCAACTTTAGTCCTGAATTCTGTACCTCCTCCCCCACAGTGAAGCAGGGGGACGGGGAATGGGGGTTGGGGTCAATTCATCACACGTTCTCTGCCACTCTCTCCTCCTCAGAGGGGGACTCCTCATGCTCTTCCCCTGCTCCAGTGTGGAGTCCCTCCCATGAGAGACAGTTTTCCATGAACTTCTCCAACCTGAGTCTTTCCCACAGGCTACAATTCTTCATGAACTGCTCCAGTGTGGGTCCCTTCTATGGGTGCAGTCTCTCAGGAACAAGCTGCGTCAGCATGAGCCCCCTGTGAGCTCACCAGTCCTGCAGTGGGCTCCTCTCACTCCACAGGTCCTGCCAGGAGCCTGCTCCAGCATGGGCTTCCCACAGGGTCAAAACTTCTTTTGGGCACTCACCTGCTCCAGCGTGGGGTCCTTCCTGGGCTGCAGGTGGAGATGTGCTCCACTGCAGACCTGCATGGCTGCAGGTGGAGATTTGCTCCACCATGGATCTCCATGGGCTGCAGGGACACAGCCTGCCTCACCATGGTCTGCACCACGGACTGCAGGGGAATTTCTGTTCCAGCGCCTGGAGCACCTCCTCCCCTCCTTCTGCACTGACCTTGGTGTCTGCAGAGCTGTTCCTCTCCCATGTTCTCACTCCTCTCTGGCTGCAGTTGTGCAGTTTTCTTTTTCCACATTCTTAACTATGTTATCCCAGAGGCATGACCACCATTGCTGATGGGATCAGCCTTGGCCAGCAGTGGGTGCATCTTGGAGCCGTTTGTGCTATCACACATGGGGGAAGCTTCTAGCAGCTTCTGACAGAAGCCAGCCCTGTTGCCCTCCCCCACCCCAAAACTTTGCCATGCAAACCCAATACACTATAAAAATACAGAACTGTGACAGCATGATTAATGAGAGACAATAAATAACTTTTTTTTATATATATATCCTAGGAGAGTTGATTGATTAGTTCTTTTTTAAAAAAAAATTGATACTTGTCATTATTTGGCCTGTACTAAAGGTTCCTATTTATGAAGTTACATCACCAGCAAGCACCAGCACATTTGTACATGCTGATGGTAATTTCTGAAGGTGTGTAAATTGGAAACCACTCAGCTGTTACCAGCATAAGTCTGGCACGTCACTCACAGGGTTTTGGAGATAAAAGCACTAGGAGGGTACAGATTAGCTTGGAACTTAATTTGAAAATAAATATTCTGTGTCAACTGAAGTGTTTGTCTTTTAGCCCAGTGTAAAAAGGAGAATTTAGTTATAGGGAATTATCAACGGGGGCACTTGAACATGTTCACTATTTAAATTAGGAATTTTTTTGGTGGTATTGTTTGTTCAGTATCCTTGCACAGATCCCTTGCAAGAACTAGGAAATAAAAGCAGTGTTGATTAGGACGCAGTTCTGCATGTAATATCCGTCTGCATTTACTGAAGGAAGTCCAGTGGAGACAGCCAGCCTGTTTTTATGAGTAAATTTTATTCATCTATGCAGTTTTGCAAATTTATTCACATACTCATTTTTGTAAATTAAGGACATTTTACAATATCTGTCCATTAAATGGTGCGAGGTTTTCTTCCATCTTGTTTTCTCATGCATTATATGCTTTTCTATGTGCACTGAAAATGCCTTTGTTCCACATAGCATGTTCCACCCTCGGTTACAACAAAATAACTTCTTGCAGGTACAGGTTCTAACCTTGTGCTTGCTCCCCTCCACATTTGGATCTTTTTCAAGAAAAGTTATTTTAGAAGTGTAGCTCTATGACTTTGCTGCTGGACTTCTAAGGGGCAGAGAGGGAAAGGTAGGCTTCTAGTTCTATGTAGAAGGCTTCTACAAGGTCCTCGAGGATGGGCAGAGAATCAACTGTAATCTATTAGGAAAACAATAAGCAAACTGAGTAACATCCTGCCATGAAGTAATTCAGTCTGAGTCCCTACAAAAACTACTGACATACTTATTGGCAGCTCAGGTTTGGGGCTAACTGTGTTGTTGAGTCAGTGTAAACCTGTTAAGAACAGTTAATTACTCCTAATGTTTTCTGCAACCTTACAAGAGCTATGCAGTGCTGTGTAATTTAGTTGTCATAATTGTGTTTAATTTCTTGACATTATCTGTCATAGGGCTTTTCAGTGAGCAGAGAGGTAAGTAGATTTTGCTAACAAACTTTTGAACCTTTGCTAAGACGAGATGTGCAAAAAATACTAAAAAGGTAGAGACAAATTTATGAGTTGGTAGGCGCCAGCAGTCTAATATAGGAGCATGGTAGGAAAACACCCTGCAAGTAAGAGCAGTAAATTCAAAATCTGAATTCTAGCCAAATGGCTGAAGGCACCCTGGGAACAAAAAGTGTAAATATTAGTAATTTTCTTTTTTTAAAGGTTAACATTACTTGGAACATGAATAGTTGATAAATATGCAAGAGACCTGTGGCATAGTTGGTGAGATGCCTGTGTTGACGGGTCATAAAACCTGAGCTGGAAACTGATGGGAATTTGAGAATATTGTTGGGGTAATATCTTTAGCTGTTGATCTGTGTTAAGAAGGATGAATTTGATTTTCACTGTAATAAAGATTGGAGTAGTAAATCCTAAGCAGCCGTTCACTATTTGGTGAGGAAGGAGAGGCATGGGAGAGCCACCTTCAACATGTTCCACTGAAGAAAAGGAGACCTCATGTAGAATTGCAGCTCTTTAAATAGTTGTCTCGGCACAGAGAGTTAATTTATCCTCTCTTTCCCTAATGCTGTAAACTCCATTTGTATTTACTTTTGTGGCATGTTCTATTGCATGCATGCGAGAACTGGAATTCCAGAGATGCTGCCTCCGCTCTCAGCTGGCTCTACATAGTCTTGATGCATCCAGGTGATGAAGTGCTTTCCATGCTCCTGAAGAGTAACTGCAAGAGACTTCTATCACTTGTAGCCAGTCACACGACTTCCAGGATGACTTGCTGGGGTGTTATAGGAAATCTGGGAGGAAATAGTGGACTTTTCGTTTCACTCGGGTTTGTCTCTGCTGGGAGTCCATTTCTGGCTCCTTGGCTGGTGAAGAAGAGCTGGGGCTCCCCTCAACATGTAGCCACTGTTATGTAGAGCTTTGTTTCTTTGTTATGGTGAGTACAACTCGGAGTAAAAGAAACCCCTACCCATATGATGCATGAAAGATTTTTTTATACCATTTAATTGGTTTAATGTTTATCAGAATCTCTCTCTTGGTCTTCCAGAAATAAGCATTTTGCGTCATAGTAATGTTGTAGAAGATCATATATAGGACCACAGAAATGTAATTTTTCTCAGGTAAGAGGAAAAGTTTGAAGTCTTAAGCAGTTTGAAAGCTGTCAGCTGAAATACTGCTCAGAGGTGAAGGAGAAATTTGATTGTAGAAATCATCTAGGGGGAATCACCAGTCTGTGTGTCTTGGATTATTAGTTTCTTGTTTTCCTGCTCTCATTCAGCTACACCCTGCCTTATGCATGGATTTTTTATTGACTCTGGTTGTTGTGCTCTCCCATCCCACATTGTGTTTTGCTTATTATTATTGCAGTGCTTTGTTAACTAACACATCAGAAGTGATAGAAAATAAAACAAAAGGGCTGGGAAAGAGAAGGCTGCCAGGAGGCATGCAGTGCAGGTCAGGCTTTCATTTAGACAAGTCCCAGAATAAAGCTTATAGGCCAAACTTCTAGGTTGGACTCCTTTTTAGTGTGATTAAGTGAAGATTACTATTTTCTAAAAGCAGAACTGGAGCAAATTGATACTGTCAAACAACTTGAACTTCCTTATTCTCATATTCTTCTGCCTCCTAAAATGTTATTTTTATGCCTTGAGTAAATAACTGAGACAGTCTGTCTCAGCTGAAGGTCAGGACGAGGCTCATTCTCTGCTGAAATGCAGTAACAGTAACTGCAAAACAGCTCTCTAATGAAAGCAGGTATCAAAGGAGATCTTTTACCTCAGAAGCCTCCCATCCTGGGTTTCCTGGAGAAATTCTGTCATTCCTATCTGTCTGCTCAGAAGCCTGATTTTTTTGCAGCCTTCTCTGAAAGTACACCAGTCAACTTCAGGTGTCAGGCAAATGAGCTCAAACTCTGAGGGAGCTCATTCTAGGGCTCTCTGGCTTTCATTGTCGCTCTTCTGTACCATGGTGAGCTGGACTAAATGCCTCCACTTAGCTGCTGTGGTGGAAAACCACCAGTGTCCTAGCTGGTTGCAAAGTTAAGAGGCTGGAATTCTGTTTCAGGAAAGTAACAGGCAGCAAATGCCCTGGTGTTTGAATATATCCCAGGGGTTTTTCTCGATTTGCCATGAATTCCAGGGTTTGAGCCTGGAGGTGCCAGGGTTCATATTTTACCGGTAATACCTGTGGGTACAAGCAATTACGGTCTTCTTGTTAATGATGGGTGGAAAGCAGTAACTTGCTGCTATTCTTTAATCATCCAGAACTGGAGAATCCAACCAGACTTTGATATCACTGAGACAGAAAATAAAATGATGGCTACCATTTGTCCTGGGGCCTTTTAAGAGGTTCAGCCAAATCCCTTGGCAGCTTCCCCAAGCTTGTTGAGATTTGGGTTTGGGTAAGTAATGAGGCCATTAAAACAGCTGGCTCTAGTAAATAGGCTTGGATTGAGTTCTCACAAGTTAAAATGAATGGAAAGATAAGTACAAACATGCATGTAAGTAAGGTTTTGGTTTTGGAAAGAGCACACTACATTAATCAGATTCCTCAGTTTATCTAAGTTTGTTGTGCTGTACTACTTGAATATAGAAGTCTTGTCTGTCATGCGTGTCTGTCTGTGTCCTTCCCCCATGCCCCTGCTTAGAAATAGTACATCTCTGGAATGCATATCTAAAGCCAAGGGAGACATTTTGGAGAACAAAGCATTGTATTTGAGTGACATTTTAAAATAGAAATTGAAAAAAAAATCTCTAAAAAAATAATATTGGGGGGAAGCTTTGTCGTGAGAGTGCCAAGGGCAAAAACTGTAAGTGTTTGTCATATGGAACTTGGCAAATAAATTAAAAGGGGCTAAATATGGTGCTGGAGATAAACAGGTACTATGCTTGCTTAGTGAGTTGTTCTTTATCCAGTTGTCATAATTGTCGTGGTGCTGTGGCACCCTCAATGCTTACCCGGGCATCAGCAAGACAAATCACATTGTGAGATGCAGCTTAGTGTTGACTCAGACTGGAAATTGGTCCTGTAGGCTACACCTAGACTAATAAGCAGGACCAGGGCATATGTGTGAGTGCCAGCAGCTGGTTGGGGCTCAGTATGGCCTGAAACCACCAACACTGGCCCCTGCAGCTGACTAGTTGTTCCCAGCCACCAAGAGGTCAACCTATTTGGGAGATAAAGGTGCTAGACCTGTGGGTGCAAGGCTCCACTGGCTTCAGAAAGGTGGGTCCTGCCCCAAATTAGTTCAAAGAAAAAGGGCTTAGTGCGGAGCTGCTGCCCTTTTCCACAGACTGGCATGATGCACTTAAATGCTCCAGATTAATGTTGAACAAGTCTGCTGTTGTTTCCTTTCTGTGTTAGCCATATTCCTCTGGATATGTTTTCTTTTGATGTATCAAGAATTGAGTAGACTTTATTAGCACTAATTGATTTTAGGTGTTTATATCGTCTCATAACGTGTTGCGAGAAGTCTGTGGCACAATATTTTCAGGTAATTAAATCCTTTATAGATTTATACATAAGATTTAAACCCCTCCTGATTTTTAATACTTGTGTCTACAGCTCTATTTATTCTGCTCTCTAGTCTCTTACACTTCTCTTCCACATCTCGTACCAAGCTGTATTACATCTCTTGGCTGTCGTGAATCTCCAATGTAATCACTGTAATAATCTCTTTTGTTCTCAATGTCCTTTAATTCTTATCTGAAAATCAATTCACCCAGGAGTCCTTTGCCCTCTACTGCTGCTTATGTGCCAGTTCAGTGTTTGTTCTGGGTTGGAGGTTGTCCTCTGCTTTTGCTGCAGCCATGGTGCCAGAGTCTGGCCCTAAAAGATGCAGTTTCCACTAAAAGCAGGTCATGGGTTACCCTCTGAGGTCATCTTACTTCTCATCATTTTTTTAATACATGACTTTTTTAAAAATAGAAATGCATCTACTTCTGTTTTTCACAGGCAAACCGCTATGCATTTTCAGGGATAATTGTGATTAACTGAAGCTAAAGATCCAGGCAGAGTTGACCCTGTAGCTAGAATAGTGAGAAGTTTGCTGTAATTGATGTCCCTACGAAGGGTAGCAAGAGTCAGGGACACAGGGACATAGGAGAATCCCTTTAGAGGGCTGTATATTGCCTTAGAAGTAAGGACAAGTTAAACTTGATATATGGTATAGAATGCCACAGAGGAGGGTAAAAAGTGGTTGCTGTTCCTGAATTTCCCTATTAGCGCACTTTATAACAGAAGTGGCAGCTGTAAAGCCACTTATGAGTGGCTTTTTAGAATGCTCCTCTTGTAGCCAGTGCCTAACAGCTGTGCGCCACAATCCTGTGCAGCAGGAGAGAGGTGGTTTTGGAACTATCATGGACTCTCAGGGATGACTGTATTACATCAGCCCCTCCTGAGGTAGATATGGATGATGCCTGTAGTAATGCAAACCCAGTTTATTATGAAATGTCTTTTTTCCTCTCCCTCTCCTTTCTTCTTCCTTCTTTGAAAGTTACTTGTGAAAGTTAATAGTGATTTATGACAGCGCTATGCAAACTCTTCCCACAGGGCTTCTGTTGAAGTGGGATAAGCAAGTAACTTTTATTTTTTTGTTAGCTACCTCTTTTACAATAGTTAATTCTAAAAATATATGAAATCACCAACTCTAGACAGTTGTTAAGAACTCCTGATAAAGTAATTCCATGGATTTGCTGCCTGATAACCTGGCTCCATAAGTATCACTGTCTTGTAAATGAATGTTTAAAAATACAGCTGAATGACCTCTTCATTTGAGTCTGTAACTGACTTGCTTGGCATTGAGCTATAAAGTAATAATGAAATACCCTCAAATATAGCTCCCAAGTAATTCTAAAATATGAAGCTGTTATCAGATTCCTAAGGAAGTGCTTGTAAAGGCTGGGCACCTCGCTGGAGAAACTGCAAGGGAAAGAATAACCATCTGAGGAAGGAGAAAATAGAGCTCAGGGCACTCAAGAGCAAGACAGTTGAGAAACCAAAGGAAATAGGAAAAAGGAAGAGCTATACCCAAAAAGAAATAAAACCAAAGAACAAGAGCAGAAACAGGAAAGGAACACTGTAAAAATTACTTTCTTAACCACTCTTCCATAGAAAGAAGAAGTGAAGTAGTTTAATTGCAAGGAAGTATTTCCTAACAATCATAAAAGAGTTGGAAAGGCTGTTCTATTCACATCATGAGTATACGGTGATGAGATTTTCATGTGGTTTTTTAATAGAAAATAGCCAAATGCTTACGTAATTCATACTTACACTTAATTCAGTGCTTACTGTGCTTTCAAGTTTGGAAGTTATAACTGCAGTTTGTTACTCTTTAGAAGTAATATAATGCATTATCAGTCTTATGTAGTAGTCTATCAATCACCCTAATTTTGTTTCACATTTTTAATGTGGTAAAGTAAGAATATTCGGTCCTTGTTTTTTTTAAATTGTATTTTCTTTCATCCCATTTAAGCTTTATTTACTTGAACTATTTTTTTTTCTTCTTCTGATGTTTTTTGCCCTTTTTTCCTTACGTAACCATCATTTTTGTTTGTGGAGTGGAGAAGTTGTTTCTAAATAAGTGTGCTTGTTCCAACATTAGTTTTATATTGTATTTTTACTTGTATTATACAAGTCACTTGAATTCACCAGATTTTCTTTAAACTTTGTTTCAATCTTTATGAGATAATTATTCTTTTTTTGTCTTAGATGGTAATGAATATCCTAGTTGCCAAGCGTTGGAAAGAAATTTCAAAATATGTATGTCCTTCTCACAGCACACTCTCTCCTATTTTTCCATTTGCTTTCAGGTTTTTTTTCTTGTTTGATAGAGTTCTGCCTCTTTCCCTTTATTTTTTTCCTTTCTTTCCTGGTCCTTGTAATTGGTGATCGCTGGCTGTCTCAAAAGCAATCCTATCTTCTGACTGTTTTTTCATTCCCAGGTGGTTACTTGTTCCTTTTCCATTTCTTTGTGAATTTATTTTTTATATCTGGAATATAGGAGGTATTAAATTACTTGCTTTCTGGAAGAATTGAGAAATCAGGTTTCTTGAATGGTGAGATGTCTGTGAAGTTGGGGGCTAGTCTCTTAGGAAAGGATGGAAGCACGGTATGTCTATACACTTCACTTTTCTTGGAAAAAACCCACTTTGTTAGCCATCCATGGGCAGGAAGGGAATCTGGGGGCAGCAAGTCAGCCTAGTTGAATAGGAGCTTCCTTTAGCACCTTTCAGAGTGGGCTGTCCTCATAACTGCCTGCCATTCAGAAGATGGCCATAAGAGGTGAAGCGAAATTTAAAACCCGTAAAAATCCCCTGATCATTCACAGCTATACCTGTTTTACTTTGTTTGTGGGGAAAGCTTTCTCAGGGTCATGCCAGAAGATGCCTAAGTCCCTTCTGGTCCGCTGGTCCTGCCTGCTCCCTTCCCTCTTGCCCCAGATTTCATGTTTCTGCCATGGCCCACGTGGACTTTTCAATTTCTCCCTGTGTTGTTGAACATACTCAGTAGTATTTTGTGGTATGGTATTTTGTGCCACTTTTAATTTATTCAGTTGTTTCTGATTATTAGTCAACAGGGAATAAATCTGTTTCTGCTTTAGATCATGTGTGCTTGCTCCAAATTTTTTCAGCAATGTATAGGCTTAACATGCTATTTGGCATTGAAAATTGCCTAAAAATGTCAGTAGGATTTAATGGCTGTTGTGTCTTAATGGCTTCTATTTTACTATGTGCCTAGGTTAAAAATGTGAGGATTATGATTTTTCTCTTTTTAATTATTACTATTTATTCCACACAGTGCAAATTCATTCAGTGATCCAGGAGTCAAGCTGAGTTCATTCCTTCTCACTCACTAACACAAACTTTTCTGAAGGAATTATGTTTTAATTAGCAATTGTATCATACCTGAGTCTTGTCAGGTCCCCAGTGGTAGCTGTGTAGATCATCTGAGACTAATTTGTACAAAAGAATAAGTACTGAAATATGTGTAGCAGTTCTGATAATTAATTTCCTCCCCCCTTCCTCAGCTTATGCTGTCAGGGCTCTGAGGACAGGGATGAAGCGCTGTGCTGTGCCATGCTGACATGGCTGAGGGCCAGAGAAGCTGAATTTGTCACACTGGGTCCCCGGTAGAAGATTCTTGAGCAAGAAGCTGTCTTTTCATAGTCACAGCTTCAAAACAGAATAGCACTTCAGATGTGAGCTAAAAAGGGGCTGACCAAACCCTAGGGTTTTTTGCATTCACTTGGACTTCCTAGTTTTTTCTTTTTTTAAAAGACAGAGAAAATAAAAGAGACACTTGTCACTTTTGGTTGGGTTTTTTTGTTTGTTTTTGTTCTTTTCTGGGATGATGATTTATTTTTTTTTTCTTTAAACCAGTATTCTTAATTTTCAAGGTAATTCACTAGATAATAGGATTTTAGAGTTGCTGCTTCTCCTCTCCCAGAAAAACTAGTACGCATACATCCTGTTCATCCTGTTTTGAACTAATGCTTTATAAGCTATGTGTTTTGGTTTCCCTATAAACTGATTCTCTCTATTGGAAGGGAAAAGAAATGCAACTGAAACTCGGGGAAATACTATTTATAGAATGTATATTTATTAATAATTTAAATAGCTACATGTCCTACATATCCCACACCATCTAGTGGAAACTTTTTGCACTGGCAGTGTTAGGTCAAAGACCTGTAGGAATCCAGAGATTTGAGAGCATGAGAGTCTGTGGAGATTGTGAATCTGCTTTCCCTCAGCTGCTATATATAAAATGCCACACAGATTAATGATGGAATTTTATTCCACCTCCTTAAAAACCACTTATGATGGCTCATAACTCTAGAAGAGGGAACCTACTGATGAGTATTTACCATTAATATTAGACCATTAACATTAAACCTTGTTGAAGCCCTCATGGACAAATATAAACTGGAAAAGATAGGGACTGGGAGAGGGGCCAGACAGAATGTTAGAGCCTGTGGTCTTTGAAACCCTGTGAATTTTGTGTGGGTGTTGGCCATGCCGTATCTTCTGATATCCTGTGCTAATTCCTGCAAAGTATTCAAGCAGTTTTTATGACACCAGAGGAATGCTGACATGTGTATACAGCAGTAGTTGTGCAGATTGGCTTACTGCTGTGTGGCAATCTGTGGCTAAGGCTCAAGTGTAATTACTCAGGACAGCTGGCAACACATGGCGTGTTGTTTTCTCACAGAAATATTTAGAGGAATCTTATTTCATCTGGAATATTAAATCAGGTGATTTTAATGAAACTATTGCTGGGTTTCTGGCTCAAATGATAGCTACGTACTTTTCAGTATGTAGGCTTCCTAACTAGATGTGGATTTTATGGAGGAGTCGTATCGTTTACTCCATAGGCAGAGAGCACGAATTGCAGGTTGTTTCATTACAGCATTTAGTAGGTTATCCTGCCACAGGGATAGCTATAATGATTGGAAAGAAATTCACATTTTCTTATGTAATAATGGAATTTTTGTTTGTTAACTAAACAAAAATGGATGAATATTCTGAATTTGTGAAGCATTTCTGATATGCTTTTCACCTGTAAAGTGGTTCTTTTCAGTCTGTGTTGCTGTTCGAATTTATAAGATGGGCTGCTTACTGTAAAGCCTGAAAACAGTTTGTTCCCTCCTCATCCTCCTGACATGTGGGGCAAAAGCTGAAGTATAGTTTGACTTTAAATTTTTTTCTGAAAATTTCACTTTCTCATAAGCAGTGTGTGGAGACAAAAAATGTAATGTATTCAACTTGTGGGAAAAAGGGGAGTGACCGAATCTGGACTGCTCTACTTTGTACATTACAGAAGATGCAGTATGGGCACTTGATGGTTGTAGATCAGTGGTGGCCTTATTCATGCTGTTTTCTTAGCAGTATAGTTTCTCTTCATGTATCTTCGGCTTTTCCATTAATGTACAGTTTATTCCTCCAAAACTATTGAAGTAAGTGTATAGAGTTGCCTGTGGTCTGAAAAATAGCTTAGGTATCTGTTGCTGATTTGACATACAGCTTTATTTCTCTTGATGACAGTATATGTGCATTTTATTAGCTAAGCATTAAGCAAGAATGTTCTGTATGACCACAAGTGAATTTTTGCCAAATAAGAATAATATAGTTCAATATCTCCATTCCCAAATGCCAGAAATAGAAAAAGAGCTGACCGAGCTGAAATGAATGAATTGTCCTGCTTGCACACAGTGTGCAGCTGCAGCATTTTCTCTCTTGCTCCATGCCAAAACAGGACCCTGCTGGAAATGCACAATGCATTGACCTCAGTGTTCTGGCTTGAGAAGACATGTAGCCCCTTGAGGCATTTGGGGGTTACTGTGTCAAACCACTCTCCTGTCCTGTCACCAGACAGGTGCCCCCCATCACAACCAGTTTGTCATGCCCTGCCATCATATCCAACATTCGTGTGCAGTCCTGCCTTCTGACTCCACGTACATGTGCAAGGAAATATCCATGTATTTGTGCTTATACTTCAGAAATCTTTGCTTGCATGTGGGATATGCTTTCTTAGGACAGGATTTCTGGGCTGGGCTAATTGTTTGGGGTTTTTTTGGCCAGCCTCTGATTCAAGCATAGAGCCTCTGGCCAGCAGCAATGGAGACCATTCACATCTGGCTTTAGGAGATGACCTCTTTTTTGAATGATCATTTTGTTGTCTTCTTGGATGTAGTGGTTGCAGACTTACAACAGACAGTGGCACTTAGCAGCAATTGCAAAGGTAGTAACGATAGCTGATGAAACCCACCTTTATACAGCTCTTTCTTAAGCATTTTTATATGGCTAGCATGAAGGTGACTCCTGTGGAGAAAACCAAGGAAAGAAAACCATTAGTTCAACAGTAAAGGTGTTAACTATTTCTAAACCATGAAATATAATTTACTGAGCAGGGTTTTTATACTGTCTTTGGGTTTAAAAGGCTGCTTTAATACACTCTAAGCTAAGAATATGTCTGATGGCCAAGGGGTACCAACTTGTGGGGTCTGCCTATTGGTGTCTACCAGCACATATTAGAGAGGGCAACTTTCTGATATTGGGGGAGAAGACACTGGCTTGCAGGAATGGCAGTCACTAGAAAGTAAGTGCTAAAATTGAGACCTGCCTGAAGTGGTGGAAGCTGCAGTAAGCATAATCTACTGGACATACCCAGAGACATGTTTCCAAGTGGTGTGCACTACTGGTAAAGAAATAATGATGAGGACTCCCACACGTGGAGACATTATAGTAATTTGTATCCATCTTCAAATTTGGATTTTGTTTTGAAGAAGAGTCCCTTCTGCTCTGAGCAGCTTGAGCTGAGAATGGAAGGACAAATATGAAAAATAAAGTCATAATTGCAAGTTGTTTTTTTCTCCAAATAACAACTGTTGTCTGTTCCCTGAGCAGTAGCAGAATTCATTTGTAGAAAACAAACCCAGCTGTAACCCAGAGTCTGTGTGTAGAGAATAGCTTGAAGAAAAGAGTTTTAGACGAGGAAAGGATCTTGTGCAGACTAGTTGCAGCAGAAAATCTGCAGGACACTGTGATCAAAACAGATTTTAGGATTGAGGGATGTAGGAACAAGGGGATAGAAACTTGCACTTATACAGTGACATACTTCTGATTTCTGAAATGGGAAAAAGTAGTTTTACTCCTTTTTTTTTCTCTCTAAACTAGAGGATTTTGAGTCCTGTAACCAGGAGAAAGAAAAACCCTGACTGTAGGTTTCAAATATTTTTGCTTAAGAATAAAAAAATAAAAAAAAAGTATACACACACGCACACAATTTATATATGTGTGTGTATATATATACAAGTTCACTCAGCAGCATTTCTGTAGGCTACATTTTCTTTCTTCAAATAAGAGTTGTACTTCCAAGAGAGTTTTCTGTTTTGCCATGCATTTTCTGCACAGAAGTTTCTGAAGAAAATCAGTGTTGGGGGAAATGTGCTAACTACAGGCATCAAAATGCAACAGCTTGGCGGATATGAAGCTGCTTGTACTTTGATTTACGTACCTGAACTTGTACTCTGGTGTGGAATTGTCACCTTCTGGAAAGTCCAGGAGTTAGTGGGGTGAGAGCATAGGGGAGAGAGGTTCTTTTTCATGTTTCTTCCTTTTAGAAACAGAGCTTAGTTCCTGAGAGTTATTAATCTAATTTCTTACAAAATAATAGCATTTATCCCATGAATTTTCTAAGCGTGGCTTATTTGTTCCTCTGATAATGTCAACAACAGACCTGCAATTTAGTATTTGTAGAGCTGAGCTGAGCTGCATTTTGCTGTGTACTACCTATTTCTTCTGTTACAAAACAGAGATGAAAATCTGTTTCTTTTTTGAAGAACTTGATAGTAATCAGTAAATGGAGCTTTTTTCTGACCTGCATCAAAATCTCAGCAAACTAAGAGGCTTGTTTCTGCCTGTCTCAAATCACTGTCGCACAAACCCAGGTGTAAACACTTTTACATTTACAAACATTTTGTAGCAGTGTTCATAAAAACATGGCTTTTTCCACCTGATGCAACCACCTGCCTTTCCCCATTGAAGGCTAAATTAATCTCTGTTTTGCATATTGTGATGTCTTGGAGTCTGTTGTGAGCATCTGCAGGATGAAAAAGGTCTCTCAAAACATAGAGCAGTTCAGTCTCAAAAGGCTCAGAGCTTTCCGCTTCCAGTGCATTCTGGTAATGCGTTCGTCAAGGCTGGCTATGGCTTTGTGTCCTAGACCAGAGGCAGTAAGTTGGGCTGTGCTCTGGGAATTTTAATCTGGTATTAGAAGGTTCCTGCTTAAATGTTACATTCTTCAGCATTTATTAGTCCTTTCTGATCATGTAATAATGAGCTCATGCTTAGCTTTTATCGGGCACCTCTTGCTATAGATTTAAAATTACTTAATTTCTAAAATTGCCCTCTGAATTTGAAACCGAGAGCAGTGCTTTTATGTGGCAATGCTAATTTCTAGGAGAGCTCTGGCCACTGGCCTGTGATTCCCCTGGCTGCAGCATCTATATTGAATTCTGAAGCATCCAGGTGGAGGGTTCCCACTACCTTAGGGACTGCTACTGACCTAGAGAGCTTTGAAAAGTTCTGTTTGGCTGTCTTCAAACTGGCAAAGCCTTGTGAGACCTGCATGTTCTAACAAAGTGAGATTTGTTTTCAATATGGATATTCATGGAAGAGTTGTTTTGTTCAATAGGTGCTTTTGTTTCATAATAAATTACAGTTAAAATGTCAGTGTTTAATGATGAAAGAGGGGAGAGTTTGAGGAAGAAATTCGCAAGCATGAAGACCTTCTGAAGGTGAGTATCTGGATGTCCCTGTTAATAGCACATTTTAGACTGATTTCCAAATTCAATATATGTTACCTCGAAACATATCATGCCTTTCTGCCACTTCAGGGAATACACAAATTGTGAATCTGTAGATACTGATTTATAGGGAATGAATCTTGTGCATTTGTTATACAACCTTGGCGTCCCACACATTCATCTAGGGAGAGAAAGCAATTGACTTCTTATTTCCCGTGTTTCACATTCTTTTATGAAGCAGAAAGAAGCTTGTGATGAACTGTTACAACATCTTGTTTAATGCATACATAAAATCATTATGCTGAAAGTTTAGCCCAGTAAATGTTTCAAGGATGGTTAGCTACAAGTTGTTTTGGCATCAGTTGGTAGTTCTGTGACACATAGAAATATTTTTGACCTCAACAATGGGCATAAAAAACTTTACCATTATTCTAACTTCCTGGGCTTTTTTACCCCATTCAATAGTTGTCTGGGAGCTGATCAGTCTGTGCAAGACTAATGAGCAAAAAGTATAAGTTGGATTGCTTTTCTGGAGAGAGCTATTTATACATGCAAGTATGCCTGTTCCTCGGCTTGCTCAGATTCGATTACTTGTTGGATAGCCCTGGTTTTGCAAAACAAATTTGTGGGAGGTCAAGATGGGTGAAAGTGATTTACTCGAAGTAGGGAGTGAAGGCGATTTATGCTGTCTGTTGTCTCCACGTGGTAGCTTAGGTTGTGCCTGGTGATTCCACTGCCTGTAATACCTGGGGGCTCTGCATGTATTCTTTGCAGGATCATTTCTCCTATTTTTATTTTCACATGCTTCGTCTGCAGGAGAATCACAGAAGAAAAGATTTCCGAGTTAATATATTGCATGGTTATCTGAAAAGAAATCCTTTGCTGTTGCGTTGTTGTGCTCTTCCTCACACCCTGCCTTGAATGAGCTCCCCAGTGGATGGGCTGGATGATGCCTCCTGCATTGGACTCTGCAGGGAAGGTTATGGAACAAGTCTTCATTTGGGAATTTCTCCAGCGCTCAGGATAGAGGGCTCTGAGCAGCGCTGCAGCCAGGAAGCTGTTCTGGTGCTTGAGCTAAATGGCAAGGGGGCTTATTTCTCTCACTAATTTCTCTGCTTGTCAGTAATTATTTGCCTATGGCTTTCACTGTTGGCCAGTGTTAATTATTTTTGTGCTGGAGCTTCATGTCAGTGGTTGTCAATGCTTTCCTCACTGAGTACTTTCCAGCAGCCTTTAACAATTATAGTCTGGTTTTTCTTCTTTCCATTTATTTAGTGGTTCAAGCTAATAAATAAATAAATAAATACAGTTAATCAACTGCTAGATCATCATTAATATTTAAGAATATTTACATGGAAGATAGAAATATAGATCCCTTTACCAAAGAAATTGATTGAGCTCCTGCTGTGAAACAAATAACTGGGGAGAAAAATGTTAAAGCTTACTAGTCATATTAATTAGGTCAAAAAATCCTCCTGTAGTGCATTAAGCTGTTACCTTCTAAATAGGATTGAATATGAAAATGTTGAAGAATAAGTGACATTAGAATCTTCTACTATACAGATGGCTAAGAAAAACAATTGGATGTAAAAGCCCAATTTGGACAAATTTAATTTAATCTGTAATTTTATGAAAAGAAGTAATACTATTCTGGTAGTTATAATGCAAATAATTGTAGATTTCTGTCTCAAGGGGATATTTTAGTCTATTTTGTGAGCATTAACATTTTGTTTCTAGGTTTGTAATTTTTTAATGGCATTACAGAACTGCATTAATATTTAATCAATGTCCACTTTGAATGAACGGCGTGTTTGAATGGAAAAATCGTTCTACAACACAAATGAAAAAAACGCTAAATTTCATAATTTTCAGAATCAAACAGTTAACTCTTGAATGATGTTAGCTATAGCTAGATTTGACATGTAGTCAAGGAGAGTAACCTGTCTTAAGGAAAAAAATGTCAAAGCATGAAGTGTAGAAATGCCTAATTTGTCTTACTACTAGGTGTCTCTATTACTCAACCTGTCTTCTACTGAATATGATGCATTATCACTAAATTCACAGGAATAGTATTTCTTTTATTCCTACTTTTAACCTCTGTTTTGTTAAGTTAAATGTGCCAGAAGTAATCTTACGTGAGGAAAAAAATGTGGCTGTCTAGGGCTAGAATCCCTATTTCATTTTCCATTTTATTTACTATGTTTTGTAATTTATGTTTCTTACAATCAGAAAAGAGAATTTAAAATGAGATTCTGCACTGCACGTAGGGAACTAATGTTAATTCTCACTTAATCTTAGATTTTAATGACATCAATAGGTTTAAAAGTGTGGCGAAGGATGTGTTTCAGTTTTGCAAATCAAACATGGCCATGGAATTTATAGATTAAGATTACACTGATGCTTTTTGGAGCTAGATGGGATCTTGGATGTTAATTTGGTTTGTGACTGACTGGAATCCAGCTCAGTCTTCTGTTTTGACATGTTGCAAAGTTATAGAAGCTTCTTTTTCATCAAAGTTAGACAATAAACACAGGAAACAGATTTCTTGAATAGAAGATTGTCTATTGTAATAGAACATGTGCTTGTTGCCAGCTTTTGGAGAAGAACAGATATTACTCATGCAGGATTTCTGTGTTTATGGACTTCATGGCACCACTACATAGAAACCCCATAGCGTAGGTCATCTGCTTGGCTCCAGCTCTGAGCAGTTTTTCCAGGACATCACCAGCCCCTGCTTGCTGTGAAGAGAACCAGAGGACCTACATACCAGCCACCCTGAGGCATCCTCAGGAGCTGGCTTCACAGAAAGTCGGAACCCACTCAGAAAAATCAGTGCTAACACTTGTCTGAAGAGAATGCTCTTCTGGAAGCTAGAGTAAGTCTTTCAAATTGGACTCCATATGAGATGCAATATGCCCTTGAATATATTTCTTCTGTTATCTTGATTGACCTCTTTGGCATAGTCATCCTATGGCGTATTCAGGCTATACATCAGTAGAGAAGGTTCAAGTGTTTGATGGCTGTGCACTGCCTTGAAAGCATAAATAGCCAAAAGTGTGGATGAGGGTGCGTGCTGCATAATAACACTGATGTAACCAACAAATAGACAAGAACACCTGTAACTGGAGATGTCTTTCAAAACAGTATTTTCATTTCTATGAGCATTTTAACCCCAAATTATCTCTTGATTGTAATTTTCAGTAATTTTACGGATCTTTATGTTGAATGGCCAGACTCTCTCCCCAGGTACAGTGAGTCTGTCCAACAGCTGTGGTTCATCCTGTTATTTTCAAATAAATACACAAATTCAGTCAAAAGCAGAAGCAGGATCCATTTTTCTTTTTTCTTTCTTTTTAGTGTTCAGTACAATATGTTAAAGAAGCAATCCCCATTTTTATCAATATGTGAAGAAGATAAAAAAGAAGGCAAAATAACCCTGCTGAGCTACTTGTACTACATAAAAACATCCAGTTCCCTTTGCTGCCCAGATGTTCAAAGTAGTTCTGCACTGCATTTTCAAGGAGGGGAAGAAAAAAACCCTAGTGTATAGCTTTTTTGTGGTTGCAGATTTCTTCCCCTTATGGAAACAGTGAGACATGTAATTAATGTGACAAAACGCCTTTTTTTTTCTTTTTTTTTTTTTTCATTTCTGAAATGTTTTACAATAATCTTGTAAAATTTAGTGGAGGTAGAGTGTTAGAAAGATTAAGCATACAATAAGGGAGAAGAGCCTTTCGGAAGAAAGTGTTATGAAATTAATGATAAAACATTTTGAGAAGACTCAAAAGAGGCAATAAAAATATTTGTACATATTAAGATTTGTACTTCTTTGTACATATTAATTGAAAATTAATATTTGTACATCTTAAAATGAGCATTGACTTTGTTAGTTGTGGAAAACATACGGTGGAAAGATAACGCCAAAAAAAATAATATTAAAGCATTTTACCCCATTCGTATTAAGCACCCAAACAACTAGGAAGACTCTTCAAGAGCCCCGAAGGAGCACTGTAGATAAGATTTTAAACCTTGCTTAGCCCTATCCCTGAACACTTGTCGGGATAATGACACAGTTTAGGAAACTGCCTCAGGACATGTTAGGAAATTACAGGCATTCAGTTGTAAACTAAGCTGTTAAAAACGATTTTAACATGTCAAGTGTTTGAACGCTTAGGCACCCACAGCTTTGTTAAGTGGGTGTAGTGTAGGCTAAGGAAAAGAAGTGGTGTTTTAGCCAGTCAGGGGTAAGGAGGTGGAAGAGGAGATGCTAATTTTTTAGAACTTGAATTAAAAAAGAAATAAATGCTTAAGGGGCTGCCATGAGAATTTCCTGTAGGATTCTGGGAAGTTTTCCTCAGAAACAACCCTGTGATTTCTTTTAAGGTATTCCATTTGGCTTTTACTTTTCTTAGCAAATTATACCTGCCAAAGTTGTCAGACAGTTGCACTGTTCACAGTATGTATCTGGGCAGAGGAAAACTGTTCACTCTTCCTTCCCTGAAGCAGAAACTTAGAGTGGGTGTATACAAAAAGTCCATTTTTATGTGCTTGTCAACCACTGCAGCTTTTGCTGCTGAAAAAGAGATGTTGTGTTCATGATTGACTGAAATTGCTTACAAATGGATGAATGATGGTTTAATAAATTTTTAATGTAGGAATATTTGCTAACAGAAATATAATTAGAATCCTAATCAAATTATGCTGAGTGCATTTTGTGTTCTCATAGTTCATGGCTAACTGCTAGCTAAAGAAGGGGAGAGCACCACTGGTAGCTGTTTTGGAAAGTAGAGAAATGATATTTAAGGGATGGCACTGAACTTAAAGGTAATTGTTTTTAGAAAAACAGCTAAAACTAAACATTAACCCTCTTCCTGTATCTGAGTTTTGTTACCTATTTTGAGTTTGTAATAATGTTTTTTTGATGAGATAGATAGCTGTGTGTTCATGTATTTTTTTCCATATCAGAATATATCACTGTTAGTAGAGGAAAGTGTGCATAAAGTTCAGTTTACTGTATAAAAGAGCCAAACCCATGAAAAAAAAAAAAGAAAAAGAGGAAAACCGCATCAATTCAAGTGATCCCTGAAGTCTAACTTTTGAATATTCAAGCAGACTGGATACTATGAAGAGCTGTCAGTACTTCACAGCTATGGATGCCAAAGCAATTATGTTTGCAAACCTTGAGATGCATCAGCCTGGTTTTTTACTTGGGAGCAGGGAAGTAATTTGGCTGAATATTCAGGCAATTAATGTTGAAATTAGCTCCAACTTTTGAATTTTAAGGAGTTTCTAAAACTGTAACTAGATATGAGTGAACTTTCTGGCACTTTTGAAAGAATCCTACTCTCTGAATCAGGTATTAACTTCCAATCAGGAAAAGCTGGACTTTAAAACATGGGCGGAGGTAAAAACAGGGCTCTGACAGTCCTGTCCCTGCCTGAGCTGGGAGCCATTGTGAGGCACGAAGTTCTAGAACTTCAGCCCCAATGTCTTGGTGACAGCACCTTGGAGCTTGCAGCTTAGGGAAAAGTGAGTGGTAGCCCCCAGTGAAAATGATGTGGGAGATGGAAGTTTTCTGACCTATATTCATTCTGCTCCTTCCTGTGCCCTCCTTTGGTAAGAAGCTGCTTTTTCAATACTGACATGGGCTGTTTGAGTTAAAGTTTTGTAAGAGCATCCTATTTGTTGGCCTCTTTTATCCTTCAGAAAGTAGGATCAGCTGCTGGGGTGGGTTTGGACTGGATCTCCCTGGAGAGAGGAGGTGGCAAGACATAACTGAGGGAAGGGATTTGTGTTCAGTCATGCCAAAAATGCCTCTAGTATTTTATTTTGAGAAGGCAAGTGAAAGTTTGTAAAGGTTTACAGCTCCCAGAACCTATATGGAAATGTCACAACATGACATAAGGCGTACATCTAAGGTCAAGGCTCCATTATGACTGAATTTTGAAGCCCTACTGCAGGCAGCCGAGGGGCTGGGTCGTTAGGGAAAGGTTAAAATATTTGTGTAGGCAGAATTTTAGGTGAAAAAACAATATGTGAATTGTTACTCTGGCTTTACGGATAAGTGATGTGAGTGGTGAGGTCATATGAAGGTGTCTTAATCAATTCCCAAGTTATAAATTGCATTCTTATTTTTTTCAGTATGATGGTGAGCTGATGTCTGGGAACAATGAAAAAATATGTACTGTGACATTAAAAATTGAATTCATTTGATGGTTAACTTCCAGCCAGTTGAAGCAAGGAGCTGTTGAATCATTACAGAAGATAAAGATCTTGTCTGAATGGTTATTACTCTCTAAATTTTAGATTCTGTGTTATTAAAAAGATGCTCCCCTCCCATGCAGGTTTTTAAGTTGGAAACACTTGAAGGCTTCATTCAACACCTGCTCACCTAACATTTATCTTATGAATGATTGTATGGCAAGAAGAAACTTTGCTGAGCCTACTCAGGTGTTCGTTGTCAATACAGGCTGCCTTAGATGCTGTGTAGCAGACTGGGTGTGAGTAGGTTAAGTAGAGGTTGACAGAAAGCAGCTTAATTCAAGTGTCACCTCTGATTTCCACTGAAACAGGAAGGCTGTAAGTGGGAGTAATTTGCATGTGCAGGAGTTGGGGAGAGCAGAAGGAAGAACATTCACTGCGCTCAGAGAAATCCTCACACTCATTTTCCTTCCCTTTGAGTCTCCCATGACGTGATTAGCATCAACTGAGGTGAAACGTTTAAGATAGTCACACAGAGCAATTTTTGTGTCTGCCTTGAGACATATAGCCAAGAAGGTCAGCGTATCTTGGGAGGAATGGTGAGACGGGTGAGACTTCCACAGCAACACCCAGTGGTACTGGTAGGCAAAGTTATCTGGTGTGCCTTCAACCACTCAAGGTTTGGGAATGTGTTTGCCCAAAACCAGAAAGGGGTGTTTGTCTTGAGTAGCATTCCTGAAGTATAATCTTGATACGTGGGTTAAAATTGCCTTATATCCTGTAAGCATTTCCTTGTATTTCCTTTCACATTTCCATGTATTGGCTTTTGAGAGTGTAAGTTAGATTTTAATGTATTAGTGCTAAAGGCTTGTTAGGTGGCAAGTAGGTCTATGTCTAAGGAATTAAGTGTCATTTGATTGCAGAGCTTACTGGTATTAAACACATGTTTTATGGTTTAGCTATTCTGAAGTTTAAATACAGATGTTCTTAGAAATCATTTCAAGTCCTCTTATTTCTAATAGTTATTTCTCTTTTTGTCATTTGGACAGATTTGAGTGACTGTGACATTTTCACAGCAAAGACTAATCACATTGCTTTTAGGTATGTGTAGTCCCTGGGACAAATGTGGGTGGGGTTTTTTGTTTGTTTTGTTTTCTTTTTTTTTTTTGCCTTTTTTTTTTTTTTTTTATTTTGTTTTCTGGTAATAGAACTCAACCAGTGCAGCAAAAGTCTTAATAAGCCTTGCAGGCCCACTGCCCATTCTGATCCTCTCTCATAGCTGGGTAGCTAAGGTAACTGAAAAAGGTGATGATCCTTATATGTGGAACAGAGAAGGCATTTCTGCTTTTCTACTCAGCCTTGCAAATCACATAGCAGGAATTAGCGAAACATTCCAGCACAGAGAAGCTATTCATAATTTTTGAGGGATGAAGGTTTACACAGTTCAGGCTTACATTGTTTTAACGTGCTATACAACTCTAGTGAAAGTGGAGACAAATGACCGTTTATTTCTTGTTCTGCTTTTTCCATTATCCCATGGCCAAAGTAAACCACAGGCTTTTGTGGCCAATATGGTATTTCCTCAGTATTAGAGCTGTAAGTCCCAGGCAAACTTTTTTGTGGAGATGAAATCTCTTTCTAAGATGCCCAAGCGAGTTGTTCTATTTGGTTGATTTTCTTTTTCCTTTTAATCTCATTAGTGGCTTTTTGTCTGGAAGTGGGGCACACAGAGCTAAAATAAACCATGCATTGATACTAGATTTGTACTTCATGGAGTTAGAAGCTGGTATGTTTGAGTTTTGAAAGGATGGAGAAAATGTCAAACAAGTTTTAATTACAGGCTTTGAAAGAAGTACCCTAAAAATGCAAAAAAAAAAATTTGGGCAAATTTTTGAGAAGAGTGCTAGTCAGGACTTGGGGGTGTTGGTTGGTGAGAAGCTCAACATGAGCCAACAGTGTGTGCTCACAGCCCAGAAAGCCAACCATATCCTGGGCTGCAACAAAAGAAGTGTGAGCAGCAGGTTGAAGGAGGTGATCCTGCCCCTCTGCTCTGCTCTTGTGAGACCTCACTTGGAGTCTTGCATTCAGCTCTGAGATCCCAGCACAAGAGGGATGAGGACCTGTTGGAGTGAGTCCAGAGGAGGCCACAGAGGTGATCAGAGGGCTGGAGCACCTCTTGTATGAAGGCAGGCTGAGACAGCTGGGCTTATTCAGCCTGGAGAAGAGAAATCTCAAGGTGGGGGCCATATAACAGTCTTCCAGTATGTAAAGGAGCCTACAGGAAATCCAGAGAGGGACTTTTTACAAGGGCATGTAATGATAGGACAAGGGGAATGGCTTTAACCTGACAGAGGGGAGATTTAGATTAGCTATTAGGAAAAAGTTCTTCACTATGAGGGTGATGAGGCACTGGCACAGGTTGCCCAGAGAAGCTGTGGCTTCTCATCCCTGGCAGTGTTTAAGGCCAGGTGGGATGAGGCATTGAGCAACCTGGTCTAGTGGAAGGTGTCCCTTCCCATGTTAGGAGGGTTGGAACTGAATGATATTTAAGGTCCCTTCCAATGCAAATCATTCTATGATATATAATGTTATTAAGTAGCCTGACCGCATTTATGAGAAATACTGTGAAAGGGTTTTGAGCCTTTTTTTTTTTCTGATTAGAATAATTTTGATTAATCCTTATCATTGGTGATATAAATTGTATGTAGAATTTGCCAGTGCTGCATAGAAAATGTAGCCTATAATGTTTTTTTTTATACTTAATTTATTTCAAAATACCTGTGATCCACCAGACTATATACTTACAAAAGCATAATTAATTTCAGTCAAGGAATGAGCAGAATTTCCTTTTGTGACATTTGGCTTAACACAGTGAGTGGGCAAATATTCCTCTGAAATCTAAGAGACTGTGATTGATGTGAAGCAACAAAAAGTAACATACTGAATGCTGTTATACCAAGAGGTATTAATAATGCATGTAAATCACTTGCTATGTTCCAATGGCTTAATTCCTTTCATATCTAGGAGGAGGGAGGATACAGAGACGTACAGTGTCAGCTGGAATAAGTGGTGGAGGATGCTTGCAGGACCCTGCTCTGAGTGGAATTGCACAGATGATGGATTTTGCCAACTCTGGATTTTGGGCTGAGTCTGTTGCATACTTGGAACCAATCTTAAAGAAGGAAAGGGTGCTGATCTCTACATAGAGAAGTATCTGATTAGAGCTGTATAGAACTTGAGGAGGACAAAAACACATGCAGAAGCCCAGATTGGTGCATGGGGCTCTATCACTTGAACACTTTCCTGTTACCCTCCCATCACCCCAGAAGGGGGTGTAACTGGGGTGTTACATCACCCTAGAAGTGAGGTGATATATTATATGGCAAGAGTCATGGACCAGGGGAGGCAGGGCTATTGTAGCTATCTGGTGGTGCCAGTATAATCTGTGTAGGTTCCAGTATTATCTGAATACTGCAAGTCTCCTACATGCAGCAGCACACTTGGAAATCACTGCTGGGGATTTCCAAGTGATCTGTAGTTTGTCTCTGACCACAGCAAACTTCTGTCATCCCTATAGTCACTGCACTGCAAAGTGCAGTATTCCAGTAATCACTGCAGACGTTCTTCCTGGGCGGTTGTGTTTTCAATTTCTCTGTGTTTTCGGTCTATTTAATATGCAAAAAAAGAGCAAGAATGAGGATTTTGGTCAGTGCAGCTGTGATGCAGAAGATCAGAGTGGCATCCTGGACTGGTAGAGGTCAGGAGAAGAGTTTCCACATTTTGCTGTACTCAGTAAGGTAGGAACTGTGTTCAAAACCTCCTTAGTTTTTGAAACTGAATTAGTGATCCAAGGTATAGTATTGTTAAGCTAAAATGTTGTCTTCACAGTTGTCTTATCCTGACTTTTACTAATTAAAATCTGTGTATTAACCAAACCTCATTATAAGCTATGAAGATCAAGAGATGGGATTTTTTTTTTATCATTATTGAAGGAGTTGTGTCTGTGGATTCATTATAAAGAATTTTCTATCACTCCATATAAACTGCCTTTACATTTTTCTGCTCCTAATTTAAGCTTAAATTCTCCTTTTCTGAGTGGTTTGAACATGTATTGTTCTAAGGATTTTTTTCAGGATAAATACTGTTGTAGAAGAGCCATGCATTAACAGCATATATTTTCAGCCTGCAAAAGGCTGAGTGGGTGGAGAAAAAGGTTAGTTACTTATATATTCATGATGTTTTATTTACACCTGTGTAACAAAAAAACCATGCAGTGTGTATTTTCTGATCATTATGTATTAGCAAAAAAATGCATGTAAGCATGTAGCCACACCAGAAGCGTATGATGTGTCTCTAATTTCCTGACATACCGTTCAATGCACAAACCAGTTTGGTGAAGGGGCCGGGCTGCAGTAACTGGAAGTTGCTACATCCTGGTGAGGCAAGAAGGAGCGTCTCTGTTTCCTTCCATAACGTGCCTGTGCATGCTTCATACTGTTGTTCTCTCCCTCCTTTAAATTCTGGCTGATAAGAGCTGTGAAGCTTCTCTTAGGATATCTCCGAGAGTAACATTTGGAAAGTGACGGTAAGTGCGTGGCGTATTTGAGCATAGTCATGGTTAAGGTTAGCTTTATCTTCTGAAATGTCGGTGGTGGTTGGTAGCAATCTGGAACAATTGGATACTCAATAAATGTAGGCAAAGGTAGTGGAATGAAGACGTTTGTTAACACTTTAAATTGTTGATAGGCAAAAAAACTACCCATAACTCCTCTTATTTCCTACAAGGCTATAGGTAATAATGGTGTGCAGGGTTGGAGGCTTATATTGCCAGAAAAAGATGCAGTTTTGTACCAGTACCCACTAGTCTGAGAACAGAAAACTTTTCTGGGCTTCCTTAAAATACAGGAGGAGCTGTATGGCAAAATCCATTTGACTGTCCTTTTTAAATCAGAGGAGATACAGAGATTTGTCTGCACCAGGTAAGCCATTGCTGCTGCAGTATAAATCCCTGAATAGTAATGGCTTTATGGAGAGAAGGAATTGCAGTATTTGGTCATAGGTTTGCCAAGCTGGTGAAGAGGGCTTTAAAGTAAGGTTGCTGGGGGATGTGGGAACCTCAGTCTATCTCAGTCCTACCAGTTTGATGGCAGTGCCAGCAACGGATACCCTGAGCCTGGAGAAGGATCAAAGGTCAGCAGGAGAGCACCTAAAGGGCAGCACATGGGAATCCCAGCCACTCCACCCAGTAAGTCAGCTTCACTGGGGATCCAGCTTAAATGCCTCTGTGCAAATGGTGATGGAATGACTCCTATGACCAGAGTGCTGGAATGGAAGGATGCAGGCTATCCAGGAAGGACAGGCAGGGGACACAAGGAAGGGAGTGTCACCTTCCATGTCAGTGATCAGCTGGAGTGTATGAAGCTCCACCTGGGAATGGATGAGGAACCAACCAAGAGTTTACAGGCCAGGATTAAAGGGTAGGCAGGGACAAGTGACCTTATAGTGGGTGTCTGCTACAGGCCACTCAGAACAGGAAGACCGAGCAGATGAGGCCCTCTACAGACAGATAGGAGCAGCCTCATGTTCACAAGCCCCGGTCCTTGTGGCGGGGCTTCCACCACCCTGATGCCTGTTGAAGGGACAACACAGCAGGACATAAGCAATCAGGGAGATCCCTGGACTGCAGTGGTGATAATGTCTTTCTCCAAGTGACAGAGGAGCCAATGAGGTGCTATGCTGGACCTTGTTCTCGTCAACACAGAGGGGCTGGTGGGGAATGTGAAGCTTAAGGCTTGGCTGCAGTGATCCCAAAATGGTGGAGTTTGAGATCCTTAGGGTGGCAAGGAAGGCACACAGCAAGCTCGCTAGCATGGACCTCAGGAGAGCAGGCTTTGGCTTCTTGAGGGATCTGCTTGGTAGAATACCATGGGATAAAGTCCTGGAGTGAAGAGGGACCCAAGAAAGCTGGTTAATATTCAAGCATCGCCACCTCTGAGCTCAGGAGTGATGTCAAGCAAAAACACCGGAGACCAGTGTAGTTGAACAAGGAGCTTCTGACAAAGTCAAACACAAAAAGAACGGCTACAGAGCATGGAAGCAAGGACAGGTACCCTGGGGGGAATAGAGAAATTGTCCAAGCAGCCAGGTTGAGGGACGTGATTCTCCCCCTCTACTCTGCTCTTGTGAGATCCCAGCTGCAGTACTGCATTCAGCTCTGAGACCCCAGCACAAGAAGGACATGGACCTACTCGAGAGGCAAGTCCAGAGCAGGGCCACTAAGATAATCAGACGGCTGGCGTACCTCTCCTATAAATTCAGGTTGAGAGAGTTGGGCTTGTTCAGCCTGGAGGGAGAAGATTCCAAGGAAGACCTTAGAACAGCTTTCCAGTACCTAAAGGAGTCCTACATGAAATCTGGAGAGGAACTTTTTACAAAGGTGCATGGTGACAGGACAAGGGGGAATGGCTTTATACTGAAAGAGGAGAGATTTAGATGAAAGAAGTTCTTCACTGTGATGGTGGTGAGGCCCTGGCACAGGTTGCCCAGAGAAGCTGTGACTGCCCCATCCCTGGCAGTGTTTATGGCCAGGTTAGATGGGACTTTCAGCAACCTGGTCTAGTGGAAGGTGTTCTTCTGACAGGGGGTTTGGAACTAGATGATCCTTAATTTCCCTTCCTACGCAAACCATTCCATGATTTCTTCTGCAGTAGCTGGTAACTTCTGAGGTATTGAGCTAGCTCAGGATTTCGACCTAGGAGAGGTTAGGGTTTCAAGTGACAGAAGTTGGGCTGTCTCCAGGCCTGTCACACTGGGTTTGGATGGCAGTGTCTGGGGTTGACTCTGGACAGGCAATGCGCTAGTCCTGGTGGGTGGTGTTTTCCAGACGGTCTGTGGATGTTACTTTTGGCAAGTCTTCTGTCTGGAGTAGTTCTGAATTTGGCTTATTGTAAAACAAAAAATTTGGAATCCTTGAAAAGAAAAACACATTAAGGGTTCTTACACTGTTTTGAAGGAGTTAGATGGAAAGAACCACCAGACTCCCCTTTCCAAAAGGATAATCTTAATCCTTCCAGATGTCTTAGGTAATTTTGCCCTCGATGGAAGCAGCAGGCTGGGAATGAACTAAGCAAAAGATAGACAGCATGCTTTCTGTTTGCTCTAACAGAGGATGCTGTTGAAGCATAAGGCAGGGAGTCAAAGGTTGTAATAGAGTTGTCTGACAAAACAGCGTGGCATGCTTCTTGGCATTGCCACACAGGAATAGCTTTGGAGAAAGTGATGGTTAGTTGTTTTTTTTCATGCTGCTGTTCTGGATAATACCATTTAGTCAAAGTTATGCTTCCTTCCTGGAAAATTCAGTGATGTTTTGGATTTTGTTTTGGTTGCCGGAGAAGCAGTTAGGAGGGAGACAGCAGCAGTGGCCTGTTACACAGAAACCACCAGTTGCAAGGTTGCATTTTCCTGTATTTGTATTGACTTTTTTATTTTGAGTGTATGCACCTTGAAGCTGAAACCACCTGAAAGAAAAACTTCAGTTTTACGGCACACAATACTTTATCTGAAATCCTCTTTAATTGTTATAATTTTTGCCCCAGAAAACCCTTCTTTTGTCAATCCTGATTTGGAATGCTGCTTAAGAAAAAAAAAAAAAATAGGAATTTTCCACTGCGATGAATCTTGGTCCTAGGAAATCTTCAAAACTTTCATCTTCTTTGTATTCTGAAAGTGTTGACATAATTGAGTGGATGGTTGGTTTATGTCTTTAGTATTATCAGGCTAACTGCAGACTATAATAACATAACATTATATTCTAATAAGGTAATAATTATCCCCTTTATTCTAAACCCCACCTGGGATGAGCATGTCAAAATGTTCCATATGATTATAATATATCCAAGCCGTACCCTTCTTGAATTTTATCTCTGGGACATGTGCCAACTAATTAAACTCATTGACCAAAAAGTTCTTGGTCCCTAGTGAAGACCTTGGAATTGTGCATGATCCCAATGTCAACTATACATCATCAGCTATTGGACGATTGTTTTGTAGGCACTGCCCCTGTCACAGTACTTTATTTGGTGAATACCTTTAACGGGTCCAGATTAGTAATGCTCAGAGAGGTGCACTGTATTTGTGACAGCAAGCCCAAACAGTAGTTACTTTGGATAGCTTAGCTTTTTTGCAGTTAATGGTCCTGTATGCAGAATTCTTCGTGTTTGGGTTTGGGGTCTTTGGGAGGTTTCTCTTCATCAGCCTTAGACACGGCAGTGGGCCTTACGTATGCATCTACCATGCTAGGTGTGGAACGAAGCTTATGGATGGGAGCTTGTGGAACAGAATTAGTCTGGAGTTGAGAAAAACAGATCCTTGGACTCAGCCATCCCTTTCATGCTGCTGTCTGTCATTTTCTTCTGAAGAACCGTGTAAGGCCAATAGCCATGAGGCACAAATCAGATGTAAAATCACAAAGGACTGGAAAAGAGCTGTGGGAACATTAATTGTTGGTATTACAAAAGAGGCCAGAAATACTCTTTTTTTTTTTTTTTAAATGGGGGCTGACAATTGAAATTCTGCTTGAATCCAAGCTTACTGCTGAAGTGTGGAATTTGTCCAGTGTGGGATTAAGCAATGTATTGTTGCCTTGAGAGCAGCATTTTAAAAGCTGAAGCATTTTGCTGGTGGATCAGATGGGAATTCTGAAACTTAGATGACTAAGGTCAAAGCCTGTGTGGCGCTAAGCACCTATGACAAAAATACTGTCTCTTGAAACTGAGGGTCTTCAACATCTTGGGGAAAGCAATGTGAATTAACCACCTCTCTTCAGAGTCAGCGTGAATCTCTATATACTTCTCTTTTTTAAAAATCTTTCTTAAATTCCTGCTAATAACTCATTAGTCTTAAACCAAACTTATGCTTTCAAGTCAATGTGCAAGTATAAAAGAGTAACAATAGTGTTGCCAAATAAAAGGAGGCAAAACCTGCCAGACTGCTACTGAAGGTACTGCTATTCATGGGTGGGTGGGTAGGAATTATGTTCATAGGTTATGTTGCTGTCCATATCAACATTTTTGCCAAAGAAAATTTTCTAAGTAAGTTTAGCTCTCTGGAAACTGCTTGTAGGCTGTATTTGTATCTGCATGAATCTGGATAAAGAAGTTGTTTGCAGAGTATCCTTGGTGTATTTGAAATGCAATCCCTTGAAAATTACTGGGCATATCTAGACTTCCAACCTTATTCTTGTTGGCTAGTGCAACCAACATTTTCTTCTGTGCACCTCTAGATTCTCCCCTCTCTCTACTAATTTCTGTTCACTATTGTTTTTCTCTTCTTTCTTGCTTTCTCTTTCTTCTTCTTCATTGCTGCTTGCACACTGATTTTCTTCCTGCTCTTTGCTTCTCTTTCCCTTAGTTCCAAGTTATGTGGCTGCCTAAACCAACAGAAATCTAATGTTTCATTTCAGTTTAGTGATAATCTTGTCTGTCTCCTGCTGGTTGCTTCTTTTCTTTCAAACCTTAGTAGCAATTTAGACTAATCTTAGGTCTGTGATGGCTGAAAAGCCATATGTGTGAGCCACAGCTGCTGTGTGGGGCAGTGACTGGTAGTAGAGCAGGCAGCGCTTGCATTGCTGAGGGATCCTCCTCCTGTGCAGGCGGGTTTTTCTGCCTTTCCCCCTGGATTTAACCGAAGAGTTTCATGCTCCTAAATACTTGCTCTAATTACATTTAAATGCTCATGGATAACATATTAGTGAACATTAGTAGACTTTTCCCTCCTCTGAATATTTACCATTTTCATTTAAAGTGGATGATTCTCAAATACCTGAGGAGAGACACTAGTGTATCCTGAATTAGCATAATGCACAGTGCTGGTGTTCTTGACTTTCACTTGATTGTTGATAATCCCATTTTCAGTCTAGCCTGTGTGTATTTTTATTTGTCATTATGTTTTCCTGTCCATTAGCCTGTTGTGTCACTGTTGAATCTGAGCAGTAATTCAGTGCACTTAAATAACACAAGTTTTGAACTTTCTGACCAATGTTATTACAGGATGACAGGATTGGTCAAGGAGAAAAAAACACCTGTTCCTGATGAATTGCCCTAATGCTACTGAATAGACTAAAATTAGCATTGTCATTCTTCTTGCTTTTAGGCATCTGAAGGTAATTATAATTGGCAAGGCCAGCCAAGGTATACCTCAAATAAGCTGAGCTTTTAATGCTTTTTTGTTTTTTGATGATTTGCCTTTCCCTCTAAGTAAAACAAAGATAATAAAGATTAAGATAACAGTTGCTTTTTGTTACAGAGTGCATCTCAGGTAAACAATGAACCAGCCGTAAATTAAAGGCAAACATTCAAGCAGAATAAAATAATAATAATCAAAAAGTAGAGTAGGCAGCAAACGCAGCTGATGCTATGGATCTAGTCCCACTTCTGATGTTTTGGTTAGTTAAAAACTGTGATTATGTTCCACATGGACTGCAACTTTGTATATGCGTTTTGCATTTATTAACTATGTTACGAAGATGATACAGACAGAGACAAAACTGTTATGGAGGATTTGGGATGGAACAAGCATGCTAATGAGCCTATGCAAAAATGCATCTATTAGCCAGATGGTAAGTTGCACTGGCATTAGCTTCTGTTTACCATCTGTTTAATCCTCAAAAAGGGGCAGGAAAGGAGCTAGAAATGGTGTAGAGGAACAGCAAACAGTAATAGTGTAGTAACCTTCACAATATGTCCTGAATGTTGCTTTTCTTATGTAGTTAGAATGAAATGCCCATTTCTTATATCTCATGGTGGATACCAAAATACTGTGAATTCTGTAAGTTTCTCCAATGCTCAGTTCTCCCCGGCATCCCCCATCCCCACTGTTCCTTGTAAATGGAAGACAAATAGTCCCCATCGTGAGCAAAACACAATCGTGCAACGCAAGTTACAATTTAAAAAAAATAAATGCTGTAGATCACTAAACAATGCTTATCACTGGGAGGAAAAAGGTCTGGAATTTAGAGAAAGATCTTAAGGTCAACTAGTCCAATTACCTCTCAATAAAGATGATTTTTAAAATGTATTTTGCAGTCTTATACGTCTCAAATTATGGAGTGAAAAAGTCAGGAAAAATAATTGCCAAAAGTGGTATTGACAGAGGTTTGTACTTCACGCTGAAACTGGAAAACTGCATTGATTAACATTGTCCTTATACAAAGGCGCTTGAATCTCATCCTTTGCTTTTGCTTACTCACTAGAGGGTAGCAGAGAGAGCAAGCGAGAGAGTTTCAGCACAGCTTGTGCTCTATGAAAATGACTTCCCTTGCTAGCTTCTGTGATGGACAAATCTGGTGCCCTTCAGGCTCCTTTGCAGAGCAGAAAGGGTACGTTTGGTGCTGTAAGTGTAAACTAACAGCATAAAACTTAAGAGCATACTCAATGAGATTTGATACATTTCTAAATCATTCCTGTTTTTTGCAGTGCTAATAATTGTTTGGGTTTTTTAAAAGCTTGTTAAAATATGCTTTTCCAAGATGCACATGTTTCAGGAAGCACGTTTTCAGGAGGACTGTATTGTGCGTAGGGCAGACTGTCAAATTTATGTAGGCAGATAATTTTAAAATGATACCTTGATCTTAGAAAATTACTGCTCTTTTAGGGTGTATTTGTATACGTTCCACTGATGTAAGCACCTGCAGTCCAAAATTTCCTGCTGCCACCACATTGAATACTTGACAAAACAAACCATTGTATTGTATACCAGTAATGGAGACCTTGTGGCGTGTCTCTTATCACTGCCTGAAAATTCAGCAGATTTCTGTATGAGTTATCTGTACTCTTTCTGGGTACAGATCTCCAAAGGAATATAAAGAGAAGAGTCTCAGAAAGCTGTGTTGAAGTGTTGTTGTCTATTATGGTTTATTGACAAGCCAAAAATGTTTCCCTATAGCAACACGCCCTTGCCATCAGAATTTATTGCGGTGCCTGCTCTCTGCTATTTAAGAAATATTTTAAAGATATGCAGTTTTATGAGGTGTTGTTAAAGGTAATACTTAACTGGCTTAGGCTGATGTTGTTACTATGTTAGAAATCATTCCGTTTTTCCCTCCCAAATTGTTCATATTGTGGTTTGCCTTTGTTTGCCTGTGATATAGAAAACTGGATCCGGAAAAACCTGTTTAAACTTTTTTGCCCATCTCTGCTGTGTGTGATCTATTTGGCATAATGTAATAAAAAGGGACCTTTCATTAGATAGTGGAACTATTTGCCAACAAGTGAAACCAGTTGAAGTATTGCTCATTTCCCAAATAGTGCTTAAGATCCAAAGGAACACTCTTTTGTCATATGTTTACATCGTGTTTGTAAAAGGGGAGTATGGACTGAAAATCTGTGTTGCCAACCTCCCTTCCCCCTTCCTGTCCCTACACACATGCAAAGATGAGATGTCCCCTAATGTGCCCTTGCCCCTTGCAACCTTTGAAGCTTTTGCCTGCGCCTTTGTGCCAGCCCTGCATTGCAGATGGGGAGGCGGGAGTCTTCCTGGATGTTGCCCAGCTTGATGCTCTGCCCATTAAGTGGTTTCTGTAGGGAAGAAGATTTTGGAATCCTTTGAATAGCATCCCTTTGCATTAAAACTTTTCTCAATGTTCTCACTTCTGGTCTGAATTCCACAAAGAGACTGAAATCCACAGAGGGGATTCATAAATGTGCTCCTTATTAAATATTATGGAAACAAAAAAGAAAACATGTTGATGTAGCAAACAATCCTCCTTGTTTTGCTGATTCAGATATTTCATGATTAAACATTTAGAAACCAAAACTGAAATATAAACTCACTTTGTGCGCTGTATGAGAAATTAAATATGGTACTTTTCATCAAACTGAATTACCACATCAGTCTTCAAAGACTTTGGAGGCTTTGGAAGCTTCATGCTGCAGCACAGCAGACAGATGTCCTGCCTATGGTTGGAGCTTTATTGTGTTTCACTTGTGTGATGGATTATGTCTGTGCTCTGTTCTTTTATCTCTGTTATAGGAGACATTTCAGACTTTGATTCGTACTGCTGAGTGTAAATAATGCAATTGGTTCTGATGTGCTCCAGTGAGAGGGAGCCATCAGACAAGCAAAAGCCAGATAATATTTCATCTACCTGAAATCTAGATTGGAATTAGCTGCAAAACCAGTTATATTTCAGTCTTCAATGAGTTTCTTATGCATTTTTTATTAATTTTTTAAGACAACTTTTAAAAACAAATTTCTACAAAATCATGACAGTCATTATACATGTGCCGCTAGATATTTATCTTTACTGTAATGCTGCTTAGGAAACTGAGATGTGAATAGCAGTTCTGAGTCTTAGTGCCGTCTTAAGCAACTTCTTACCACCCTTTCCTTCATCACAAGAGGCTCACATCTGCTTTTTCCCCATTGCTTTAAGTCTGTGGTTTTCAGCTCCCCCTCCTTCCAGTCTGCAGATTCCTGTATAGAAAATGTCCAGGAGCCTACTGACAATGTGCTTGCTTGTCTTCACTGAGGGTGAGAGGAGCCTGATATTTTCTATTGGCCTGCTTGTTCAAAAAGTATGTCAGGAAATGGGAATACAAGTAGCTGTGATGTATAGGTAACAAGCACTCATCTAGTGAGTGATCACTGTGTGTTGGGTAGGTTTAAGACTTTCCCAATCACTGTCCCTGCAGTCATGTGTAGTATTCCAGTTAAAAATAACTAGTCTGAAGTTCATATTTGTCCAGGATCCTGTTAGTGGTTGTGCAATGCATACATGTAGAAAACCTCTCTATCCATACCACAAAACAACTTGAGCACCAGTCTTTCCCAGTCCCAGAACTTTGATATCTCAACCACTTTGGTATTTGGGGTTGTAGTGATTTGGTGAATCTGTGTTTGAAATATTTCCTCCTGCCACTGGTTTTGTTTTATGGTCTTCTTTTTCATCCCTTCACCCTGTGCTTTTTGCACAGAATTTGCTAAAAGATTATCACCAAGCTGATGTGTTTCGAGACCTGTCATCTGGATTCTTAAAGCCTTCAAGTAGGCTGAAGAAATATCCATTTCTTTGGCTTCTCAAGCAGTTTTTCTACATGGAAGTATGTATCTGTAGCCTCACCAGAAGAGGGTGAAGAATACTTTGCCAGTGTCATGCATGCCTTGATAATATCCCCTAGATGACATTAGTACTATTGGACACTCATGCTTTAAACTGCACTGCTCCCTATGGTTTGGGATCCCACTTTCCCTGGTGTTAGCCCCCTGGTGAATCCAACAGTTTTTCTCCAGCTGTTTCCAACAGAAGTTATCTTAGTGTGGGAAAAAGGGGCCTCCCCTTTGTAATCAAGAAGCAGCTCAGGTAGATACATGGATCAGTCTGTTGTACGTTTTAAATAGCATTTATGCAGTATTGAAGTAAGTAAGTGTGATGAAGTAGAAATGCAATGATTTCTTATCCTACCTGGTTATTTATCTCATCTGCTTTTTCCTTCTGTTTCTATTTTTTTTTTTGGGTCAGTGCACATATGCTTTTTATGAGGGTATGGTTGTCTATTTATATTTAGAAAATACCAAGAATTTTATTGATCCTATCAAATCCTCAGTAATAGTAGTGTGACTCAGTGTGCATGGCATATGCGTACCAATTTTAAGGAATTTTATTAATATTCTTACGATATATTTATGGTCCCCCAGAGTATTTTACATGCATTGAGGCCACTTCAGTTCCTCTGCTTGATGTAATTAAACTGGACTGGCAACTTTTTTAAATTGATCAACCTTGATGACCTCTCACTAATAAACAGCTTGTTAAATGATAAATTTCCGCAAGCATTGACTTATTATTCAAGAAGTGAGTGAAAATAGTAGCTTGGAATGCACAAAGCCATCTACAGATTTACAGTTTATGTAAGGATAGCCTAGAATATGGAAAAGTTTCAGTAAAGACCAAAATGCTTTGAAAATAGGATGATCCTGCAAAACCACAGTTGGATGCAACTGGCAAGTGTGTAAGCGTGCACATTATTTCCATGAACCATTTGACTAATTTTTGCTCAGTGCCAAACCATGCATCACTGTTGTTTCCACCTTCTAGTTCCTGATGCTGCAAATGTATGTTAACCAGTTGTTGCTGGCTTGTTCTTTAGAAGTATCTTTGCCTTCCCCTCTCCCCAGTGTGTAGCTCACTTGCAAACAACACGTCTCCCTTCCTCCGTGCCAGTTCATCTGAGACACATGAAGTCTGACAAACTTGCATGGTGATATCACTCCTCTGTGATACAGCGATGGAACTGATGCCATTTGTTAAATATTTTGATGCCTGCTCCTATGATTATCCTCTGTGCATGGCCATGCACTTCAAAGAGGGAGGACAGTGGAGGGCTATAGTCAGGATTAATCCTCTCACAAGGGTGCCTGGCTCCTGCTGCTGACTTTGTGCCAGTGTGAGGCACTAGCTGGGTAAGGGTGCCCCTTCACTCCCTCTATCTTTTTGTTACCCTTTGAACTTGTTTTCTGTAACCTTCCTCCATGGCAAGGTACAAGTTGTATTAGTTTGTAAGGAAGAGGAAAAGAGAACCCTAGCTGAACAAACCTCTTTACCTTTCTCAACATTATCCACTACAGCAAGTTATTTTTAGAGGATTTTAAGTATTCACTTTGCATGAGCAGGATCTTGTGTAAATTAGATTTTATTCACAGATGTGTTCATGGCTATGTGTGTACAGCCTCATGCCTGAAGAGCGTGCCCAGGCTCCAGCTTGCTGCAAGTTCCCATTATTTTAATGCCTTATTACAGTGTGACTGAGTAATCTTACTAAAAATCGTCCAAAGCCCTGCACTGTAAAATAGTCCCATTTCATTGCTTTATATGTGAATATAGATATCCCCTGAATATAGACATGTTAGGGAAACTAGAACACTGTACTTCGTGAGTGTGTACTTCCATGTAGTATCTAGAAACTGAGTTTGGATGCTTAATTGATGTCGATAGTGTAACAGGTTATTTCAATTCTTTATCTTTGAGCATTCTAATAATAAAATCTGCATATGTTGTGATCTGTGAGTGCCTTAGCATTTGCTGTCTCACCTCCACTTACGTTTTTGGTTAAGAAGAAATGTGGGGTTTAAATCTAGTAAGCAGCTGATTTCATATAGATGACATAAATGAGAGTTATGAAAGCACAGTGTGTTTATTGAGAGAAGGCCCGTGCTGACCTTGCCTCCCAGAGGACAAGGAGCATTCTGAATGCCATTCCACAATCTTTCATTTTTATTGGATATTTGGAATATCTTCATTGAGAAATCACTGGCCTTTGTTACGGATTTAAAGGGTATGACCTGTGAAGTATGGATTGTCTGCAGGGTGCCTGGAGGTTTTAATAATTTAAAATGTTTAATATATCCTAGCTGTCAGGAATGTCCAGGGAAGGGAGTGCAGGGGAAATCGTCCTCACAAGCAGTGCTTTTTGTGCAGCACTGGAAGCCCTTATTCAATGGGGATGAGAGAATATTTTAACCATTTTAGGTTTTTTTAATCTCCCTTGTACTTATGCATGGGGGAAGTATATTTGGTACATTGTAAGTAGTGATTTTCTCAGTAGGAAAAACAAGACAGGGTCAAATGAAGCTGCACAACAGACTCCAATCCCTGGGGTTACATCAGGAAAGTCCCCTTTATATCTAAAGGGAAAGGGGGTATTTAGAGGCAGCTTTGCCTGCTTTGTCTCTGTTGGGTGTGCAAAACCGTGGGATTAGCAGATGCAGTTTAAGTGGCCTCGTGCTGGAAGTGGCACAATAGTTTGTTGGTGCATAACTTGCGTCTGTTGACCTGGTTGCTGGTGCCTGGGTGCTAATGCCCAGACAGAGGAGTCAGCAGTCACTTTCACTATGTCTGCTTTGTAAGGACAGTTGGGGAATAAAGCAAATGTCCAGTGGAGATTAAATCTGTACACACTGAGACTTCATTTGCAAAGTCCTAACGGTGGTGGTAGAAACAGGAGGGGGGAACAACAGGTTTTTTCAGAGTTATTCATCCTCTTTTGGTGAGGAAAAAGACAAAATGCAGCCTCAGGAACTTTGCATCTCGCTGGATGGTTTGTCATTCTTATACGAATCTGGTTGATTAATAGGTGATGTGGGCAGCAGAAACTTTGTGGTGCACCTTCTGCCTGTGAAACCCCTGACATGTGAGTACAAAATACGTGGAGCTTCCACGTCAGCTCTGAATTTCAGCAGTAATTTGTTTTCAGCATTTTTAGGCAGAGCTAAATATATTAATGATTTTATTTTTTCCTGAGTACTTCTGAGTCTGGACCTCATTTATCTTAATGATTTGTTTAACCTCCAGTAAGTGTTTGAGTAACTGTGTAGGCTGGAGAAGCCTCAAGAGAAGTAAGGCAGTTGACTTCATTGAAACTTTGTGGAGTTTGGACGCATGAGTTATTTATGCTCTTTTGAAAGTCTAAGTGATACTTGTTATTTTTCTGTTTCCAAAGGAAGCACTGGTAAGTTCTATGTATTTGGGGTTTTGTGCAAGATGCTATATAGCATGCATCTCTTGGGGTCTGTTTCTGTTGCTGGTCTGACTGCTAAGCTGCAGCAAAGAAACTGATTAATAATGTTAATTCAGTGTTTTGATTAGATCTTTTTGTTTGTTTCCAAACAAGAATGAGCTCCTTCCTGTGTTTCCTTGTAGTCATCTTGTAGTGTTACAGGCTCCTTTGTTCTCTCTTCTCGCTGGGGAGCTACCCCAGTTTCGGCAGCAAGGCAGACTGCTTGCCAAGCCATCTCCTCTTGAGCTGAGCTCCAGTACCACAGACCAGCTTCGAATGTAAGATTAGAGAACTGCTATGTGCCAGCAGGCAAAGGCACAGCAAGCGGCAGGAGCAAAAATGAACTTTTAAGGCTGTGTTTAACAATCTGCTGTTTGAATGTGCCAACAGATAAAATGCATCCAGAGACGCAGCAAAACACTTCTTTATAATTATTATTTATACTGTCCCTTAGCTTTAGCAGAAGATCTTGCTCTGTAGACCATTTCCAGGGGTTACCTGATGACGGTATTGTTGGCTTTCATGAATACATATAGTGAGGCTAGAGGAAAAACAGTAGTGGTATCTTTTAATAATAGTGCATTGTCTCCCCTCTCAGCTTTCCTGCTGCCTCCTCAGCACTGCAGGGGCATCCCTGGTCATTGCTGTCAGCAGCAGCAGAGAGGAGCAATGTCTCCTGCCTACAAAGGGGATACAGCAGGGCCTTTGATCACAGTCTGGAGGGCATAAGGAAAACATTGAGCAGAAGTATCCAAACAGGGACTTGAAAGAGGTTGCAGGCAGTAAAAAAGAGGTGGGGAGAGGAACTGGAAGAGAATTTCGTCAGATAAAAAAAACCCTTCAACCAACCCTGTGCTCCTCTGCTTAACGTGGCTGCAGTGAACTTCCCATCTGCAGGTTTTCCTCTGGTAATGAGGAGGAGATTAGAAACCAGTCAGTGGGTGAGGGTGCATATGGTGTTTTGGAAGAGAAGAAATAGAGAGGGATCCTACCCGTTGTGTTTTTTCTTGCACTGGATTTTCTTTGCTCAGATGTTAGGGGACAAATAAAATACTATAGACACTGTCCGTTGTTGTTAGTGCTCTGTACCTTCAAGAAACCCTTGGGTTACTGAGCAAGTCTAATTCACCCTTTGTTTTTTTAGGCCTTAGGCATTTTCGCATTTGTGTTCTTAGGACCTGACCATTCTTATTGAACAAACATTGTTTATTTTTAATTATTTTCATGCCCTTTTTGTTTCTAATGCAAAGGATAAAAGCTCATTTGTAAATAAAGTAAAAGCTTCTTACTTTCTTTTAAGTATAACTCAATATTTCCTAGGCTTATAGGAAGCAAATATTTGTATCTGTTACATATGTGAGTATGAAGCAGTTCAAAAAGTTCAGACAGTGGTGTACAGCTGCTGTTTTACTTTTTGAAGATGAAAACCTGTGATTAGTTGATAATTCAGAATAAGTCTTTCAAGAAAGCACTAGATTTGAAGTTAAAGAAGAGTGCTTTGTACTTGTTTGGAAGTATTTGACCAGATTTGATAATCCCATGTGATGACTGCTTGGCACACTGAGGCTTTGTATCTATGTCTGTGTCTGTATCTGTGACTATATTATTTATATATTTTTTTTAAAATATGATTAATGTCACTGCAACAGCAGAATTCAGTTAAAATTCCTGCTGCGACTGTAGAAGAACATAGCGTGTGGAGACACATTCTGCAAAGATTAATGGCTTTTCTCTAGTCTGCTCTTGAAGTTCTTGTAAGATTCAGAAAGTACTTCATGACTGGGTTGATACTTAGTTCATGTTATTAATGAATTGGAATATAGGTACCAGCTATGCACGTTTACACCTTGCTGACTTGGTTTTGCAAAACAATTTCAGAAAAAAGTCCGTTAAAAAGGGAGGGATGAGAGGAGGAATAGCAGCATCAGTTCAATCGTGTGCATCAATTGTGTGCAGCTTCTTGTAGTCTATGCCAACAGCCCTCTCCACATAGGCTGCTGCTTATCTAATTTCCAGGACAGGGGAAAATGGCTTTGGATAATGGATGTAAAAAGATGGCATGAGGTTTCACAATTCCCATAAATCTTTATGTAGAAAGGTTCCCTAGCAAGAGCAGAGCTTTATTAGATGCACTTCTGAAATACTCTTAACGGGTTACCAGTTGTCTATATTTTGGCACAATTAGCTGAAGGTGGTAGTTTGAGATCTCAGTTCTGCTATTACTGATGGCCAATAACAGCTCTGACAGTAAAGACAGTAAATTTTATCAGGTAAGCCCAGTTTAGCAAGTGTTTAAGAACATAACATTAATTCTCTTCCACCACTTTTCTTTAAAGCTAAGACAATTTTCAAAGCTCACTGGATCAGGATCTTGGATATGTTTTTCTTTCAGAGTTAGATATCTAGAGTTTAGTGCTCATCTCGTATACCAAATGTTACTTATTTCTGTGAATTACAAGGACTAGCAACTGTTCTGTTACTTTTTCTCAGAAAGTAGTGTCAAATTTTTTTATACAATGCAAAAATAACATTTCAAAATTGTTCATTTTATCTGATATAAGCCTGCCATGAGGCTAAAATCATGTAGCAGAAGTTGAAGTCATAGGAAGTGTTCACCTATGTGAAGTAAAACATACTTAAATTAAAAACATCAAATAATTTGGTGCATCAGGGACCAAGTGGTTGAAATCTCTCCAAATCTGAGTTCTTAAGACCTCTTTGAATTGAGTTAAATTCTCTCCATGAATCCCTGGGACTGGTGAGAACATTATCAATGATTCTAAGGGATTTTTCTTATCCCTGATGTCCTGTGGTGAAGCTGCTTGATGCTGAGCATCTCAGGAGAGCAGATTTGCAAAAACATGGCTGGTTCCTTGGAAGAGACCCCAACATTATCTGTGGTAATAAGTAGGATTCACTCTGCTGTCAGAAGAAAAGGGGATTTTTTTACCCTTTTAACTTTGGATTGTAACACACACACAAACCTCATTGTGATTGAGAACACTAGGAGATAAATGCCATTTAGTGGATAAAATTACACCTTGCATCTGCCTGTTCAAATATTTTACACATTTTAATTTTACGAGTCAAATTGCCTGGGCCAGCCTCTGAGTCTGACAGGTGACATAAATAGAGCTGATCCATTTAGCATCTTTTGAAGATTGGTCCTGTATGTTTGTCTGTCTTTTAACATATAAAATAGAGCTGCAGCTCAATGAAGTGCATAAATAGTATTTTCCATTGCTGCTGAGATTATACTTTAATTACTGTAACTGATTCTGTCTGCATTTTCCAGTGCTAGGGTTCTTCTTTGCTGTGTTGAAGTATGTGTTTAATATAAGGATATAAATATTTGTAATTTATTAATCTTCATATTTGGAAAACATTTGTAAATAAATGTAATGAGGCATAAAAGATTGCAGTATAAAATAAATAAAAAAGGAGTAAAATATATTAATGTCCTGTAGTGAGCTCATGCTTCATCAATGCAGTTCCTGAGGCACAGTGGGCCTGCAGTGATTCCTCACTTGCATTAGGGGTATAGAAAGTCCACCAGCAGAGTAAAGGAGATTAAACAGGAGATGAAGCTATAACTCATTTTATTTTATAGCAACTTCTTTTTTTTTTTTTCCCTTTTTTTTTTTTTAGCAGAAGCCTGGCTTTATCTATACTTAGGTCAAAACATCTTCGTCTGTTTTTCCCTATGATTTGCTCTCAATATGCTGCAGATAAAATTGTTGCAAATAACTTAATGCATACTACTGCATGGGAGAAATGCTTCCTTGATATTTTTTATTGTCCTTCAGTCATCATTCACATTCCCAATTTATGCAAATTTAGCAGGACTGTTCACTTATAAATTTGTGGGATGTGGGGTTTTTAAGGTGTTTTATATTAGCAGAATTTATTAACAGAAATTGAAAGCAAGACCTCTTTCTTCTTTGATAGATGTTGAAAACTGCTAGGTTTGCAGCATCACTCTTCACTCTTCATCTCTCAGGAAATATTTAATTATTTGGTGCAGAGTGTAACTAGTTCACGAAGAGACCTTGTCAGCATTTCCCACAGAGTGTTGGTGAAACCTTGGTCTGGTTGGTTTGGGCTGTGGATTCAGGCTGGACATGACAGAGGAGGATATTTGAACCTGCCTCCACCAGTTGTGGTCTGGGGTTTTGTGGTAGTGGAAGGGTATCGTTACAGATGAAATAGCAGGCGTGCACAAGAGAAAAGACTGATGTAAGCTCTTCCTTTCTGCTCTTGTTTCCCATCTGCAAGCTTAAACTTGCCCCACTGAACATGCTGGTGTCTGCGCATTCTGCTCTTCACATGTTGAGTTTCCTCCCTTTCTGTTAAGTGACCTTAGGCATCTTCACTAGGTATGGAGAAGCCAGGTGCAATAATGCCCAGCATTAGAATCAATCACATCATTCTTTGAAGCTAAACATTGGCCTAATAGGCACTATGTAATTGTGGTTTTCCCAGCAAATGAAGGAGCAGATCTGGACTTCCACCTGAAGCAGCAGGTGGGGATGCCTTCTATATACTGAGTTGAATGGTGGGATTTAAAAAAAACCCCAACCAAACAACCCACTATTTACTGATAATAGATTAGCTTTTATAATAGCTAATCATTTTGTAAGTTGTTTTGATGCTTTAGAGTTTCATGTTAGCTCCTTATTTAAAAAAAACTATTATTCAGCAGCTGAGTTACATATGATGAAGGGTTTGTGGCTGACTGCCATGTGAAAAGTGTTGTTAATAAGCCACTTTCTGTACTATGGGTAAATTAGATATGTGATGAACTAGTTCAGGTAGTGATTAAAACTGACTTAGTTACACACTTAGGCATTGTCGTGGTTTAAGCCTAGTTAGCCACGCAGTCTTTCTCTCACTCCCCTCACTTCCCCTCCCATGCTCCTGGAGGGATGGGGAGGAGAATCGAAAGAATGTTGAGATAAGAACAGCCCAGTAACTAAGGTATAACACAAAACACTGGTGCTACCACCAATAATAATAATGATAAGTGAAATAACAAGGGAAGAAAATACAACCGCTCACCACCTGCTGACTGATACCCAGCCCGACCCCAGCAGTGATCTCACCGTTCTGGGTAACTGCCCCCAGTTTATATGCTGGTCATGACGTGCTGTGGTATGGAATACCTCTTCGGCTAGTTTGGGTCAGGTGCCCTGTCTCTGCTTCCTCCCAGCTTCCCCTCCTCCCTGACAGAGCATGAGGCTCAGACAGTCCTTGGTCAGAGTAAACATTACTGAGCAGCAACTAAAAGCATCGGTGTTATCAGTGCTGTTCCCAGGCTGAAAGTCAAAAACACAGCGCTGCACCAGCTACTAAGAAGGAGAAAAATGACTGCTACTGCTGAACCCAAGACACAAGGTGAAAAAATGAGTATTTTGGAAAGTGTTTTCTTGGGGCTTTTGTCTGTTATTTTGATATGTCTACATTGCCTCACTAATCCTTTTATAGATTATGTCCACTAGTTAAACTAAATTGTTGGTTTTCTTTTCCCTGGTGGAATGGAGGGTGGGAGAATAAAAAACTAAACAATTTTATTTTCTTCTTTTCACAGCATTTTGTAGTTATATATCTCATTTTCAGGAGGAATGAAAAAATCTTGGTTGAATTAACTAATTGTATACTTTTGCTTTGAAAACTTAGTCCAAAATCTGAAGTGAAAGAAAAAAAATAAAAAGATCAGTGCTTTATGTTTATAGGATCCCTAATTACTATTCTCAGTGGCCTAGAAAAGAATGTAAGCAGTCAGTTTTTGTGGCTAAAGTATTTCAGAAACCCTCAGCTTTATTCTACATTTAATAATGCATATTAACATCAATTTATTTCTCCACAAGACAGTTATGATATAGCAGACATTTATTTTGTATGAGCAGGGATAAATAACTCTAACATCTGTTCCAGATGTTAAACTAGCTAAAAGTTAAAATATGTGCGAGGGACAACTGTTGTGACTTGATTCTCCTGGGGCTGTATGGGGCTGTGGGATGATATCTAGTCCCTTATTTTGATGTCTTATCTAGGAATTGCCTCACCAAAATTTTAGATGCCATTTGAGGAAGGTTATCCAGTCCTATCCAGCCAAGCATAACCACATGCATTCCCTGAGCAGTTGTTGAAGACCTACATCTCTGGAGACGTGCAATGGGCAATCTTGCCTTCTTGCCTTAGGTGTTCACCTTGATATGTCAACTGTATAAGGAGCACAGCTACCTCAGGCGAGTGATCCATGCAGTTTAACTTACATGAATGCCTGCCTGCCATGTCTTATGCAAGCATCTCAGCCAAGGGAGAGTGAGGTTGTAAGCATTTTCTGCTCTTTAAGTTGAGTTGGTTTCACTCTACAGCCATGAACTCCAACAGTCATGGAGGAAATGAAGATGGAACCAGGCTCCAAGGTAGGGATTAGACTGTTTACCCATCTGGTCGTTGTTTCCAAGACAGTTCTTGTTTTTAAAAATGCTTATCAAATGATTGAAAGTATAAAATGCTTACATGTGCTTCTGTCATTGCTGCCACTACTGCAGCCTTGGCCACATCTCATTTTTCAGCGTTTTTAAATGACTTAAGCTGTTTGCTGGAGTCTGCATGTCTTGGAGCACAGCTGATCAGCAGATGCCTATCTACCATAAGCATATGTGTGGGTAATTAAGGTTAATGCACAGGGAGCTTCTCCTAGAAACGTAAGTAAGGAGTCACCTATTGAGTTTTAGTGCCTAGAAGATTAGGTAGTTTTGGATAATGAGTGAATTATGTCTGTCCTACAACTTAAGTAGGTTTAAAATTTCACCTCTGTATTTTATTTCCTTGGCACATTGTCTTTCTTCTGCCTCCAGGTTCCCTGGAGAGCTCTTAGCGTGTGGTGACTTTGTGGCTTCCCCTCTCCCATCATCAAGTTACTGGTCATCACTCACACCTCTTCTCACTGAAAGCTGAAATAACTGGATGCTTCAATTTGTGCTATCTTGAGTTTTCTTAAATAGGATTTTTCATTCTTTTTAAATGCAGAGGATAGTCAAGTGAGTCACATCTTGGAGGCATTTTAAAGCTGATACTTCTAGCTTCTCTTGATGTCTATCAAGGAAGGGGTTGGTTATATCTTTTTTCTTGGCCTTGAGCATGTATGTGTGGGAAACAAGCAAAAGGGGAAAATGGCAGGATGAGAAAAATGGTTTTTCTGTCGAGTGAATACCAGCTCTGATGAATGGACATCACTTGAATTGTACACAGCCTGTTTTGTCTTTTGTCCTCTGTTCTCAGCAGTGTACGCGGACAGCGTCCAGGAAAATTAATTGCATTTCCCATTATTAACTACATCATTGTCATATGAGGACAGTCTTACCAGAAGTTCCCTGCCCAGGTCATGACAAGTAAAGGAGTGAGTAGAGTTAGCACATTTTTTTTAAATTAGAAGAAGTCAAGAAGAGAAGTGGCAGCTGGCAGTGGCTGTTCCTGCTTTGCAGATGCTTTTCATTTTCCTGCACTGATGCCCACAGACATTAAAACCAACATCAAAGAGAAAAACAAATGAAGTGTGTGTGCCTCCATGCTTGTTCAACAGCTAATGGTGAGTGCAGTACAACCATTCAAAGTTACTTATTTTGTGATTCACTCAAAAAACAATTTTTCAGTTGAGGTTAACTTTACTTGCTGTAAAATTACTTTTTCAATTGTGAAACATTTATAACATACTGAAATATACATATTAGTAAATGTAATAGTCCAAGACATCAGATCTTGGAATGATACTTGGATATTGTACCCGAAGAGTCACCTAAATTGAAAATGTATGAGTTGAAATAGTGGATCCTGATGATCAGATCACTCTTAGGATTTGCATTTTTGTATTTGGTGTGAACAATATGGTGTAGGTAGGGTTGTTTAGTAGTAAAACAGAGTACAAATGAACTATGTTTAACAAATATTCTAGTATTTCAAAATATAAAACATTAGTAAACCGGAAAACAAAAAAAAATTCACTTCACAAACCTTATCCCAGAGTTCAGTAAACAAGGTTATTAAGTTAATATTCTGAATTTCTATCTTGATGCTTTCAAAAGTAGCATATAGTGAGTTATCCTTTGGACAAACTCTCTTGGTACTGAAGATTGCTCATTAAGAGCAAACCTCCCGCTTCTGCATTTCAAAAAGCCAAAGAATTAAGTAATTTGTTTCAGGACAGTAATGTTTTTAACTTCACAGGCCAGGAAGTGCTAGCTGTGTTGACAGGCTACAAAAGATGCCCTGGCAGTGTCGGAGCACTGTGTCTGTGGATGGAGAAACAGTTCCTGTCCGAGCAGCACAGCAGTAGCATGGGCAGCTTCCTGGGGCTGCTCAAGCTCCACTGTCTTGGCTGTTTACTGACATCCTGCTTTGCTGGTCCTGCTGCATACTTTTTTCTTTAGGTACCTTAAATTGTAGCTACCATTATTTATTCTTCAGCTCTATTAGATTATTTGAATTCAAGTTATGAAGGGAATTTCTCAGCAAATAATGGCCTCCACTTTTGAACTAAATTGAAAATTTAGTAAAATGCCCGTGTAAGGACAACCTCAGAAAAGATTGCCAACTGTATTGGAATAGAGAATCAGTTCAATTTATTTCCCAAACACAGTACACTTTGTGGATATTTCCTCCAACCACAACAAACTTGAAAGGAAAAGAAACTTTATTCATGGGAATGTAGGTCAGTCAGCAGTACAAACCCCTTTTTTATCCACAAAGGCCCCATATTTGACAGTCTATATATAATAAATAATTAATGATTGCATGTGGACAAAACAAGCTAAATAAGTTACAAAACTTGGAGGAAAACCAGCCAGTCTAGATCCAGTTGGTGCCTCTGATTTACTTTGAGGTGGTCTCCAGAGCTTCTGCCACAAAAAACAAAGCTGTCGTTTGTCACTCCAGCAGCATCTTCCCTCGCCTCCCAGGGGCACCCAGCCATCTCATGTGTCTTAACTGCGTTAGTCTTGGCACAGGGTGGGACCAGGCTGGCTGCTAAGGTGAGAGCCCAGAGGCACCCAGCTCACAGGGCTGGGAGATGGGGCAGGCATCCTTGTCTTAATTTCCCACTTGTGCCTCCATCTCTGAGAAGTAATAACTTTATCTTGATAAGGATAATGAGTCAAGTCGAAGTGTTTGAAGATGGCAGTGGTTTGACCCAAGAGATGGGAGAAAATGAGCTGCAGGGTTTTTCTTAAGTATTTCTGTAGGAGGGAATTGGAGGGGACTGGGAACATGAAGGCTGCAATAATGTGGGGTAAGGCGTGTATGAAGTGTGCATGGAAAAGGATTATTAGATTGTGTCAGTATTTATAAATCGGCTGGCTAAACTATTTAATGTTGCTTCCAAAGGTCTATCTTTGCCCCATTGTGCTTTTTTGTGTTCTTCGTGATAGATGATACCATCCCATTAAATCTCATTTGAGAGAGCTCTTGCCGTATCCCTGTTCTCCTTCTGAAAATGTGATTTACACCCAAAAGGCAATGATTACGGAAAGATGTCTTTTCCTTGTAAAAATACTCTTCTCTTGGTCTGTTTGTGTGTCACTGCATTCAAATCCAGTGATTTATCCAACAATAAATAGATATTACTGCTCTGTGAATTGTGCTGTAAAAAAGGCACCATGTAAACCGACGTATGTATGTATACATACTATACTGTACACTTGGACTCACTCTGAAGTAACTTCTGAACTTGATCTAAGTGGGCAAGAGCTACTGTTAATGGTTTTACATAGCATACTGTGCCTTTTGTAGTAATGCATATGTGATGAACTGAGATACATCTCTAGGACTGCTGTGCTTTTCCTTAGCAAGTCATGGCAATGTCCTGTGAACTGATGGACAGCAAAGAGAGGAGAAAATATATGAAACTCCTGTGGACCTGTGAAGTGGCAACTCTGTCCTTGCTACTCCATCTTGTACATAATTCCCTACTTCTCCTGATAAATCATGCCAATTTAAAGGGCAGTTTTATGGTACTAGAAGGTTGTCAATGTGGTGATATCTTCCACTGAAAGCTTTGGTGACAAAATTGCATCTTTATCCAGTACTCTTTCAAGCTCAGGTGTGTTATGGCTGGGTTATTCCCTGCTTTTTCATTCCTGCCCCCCTTCCCGCTCTCAAATTATGTATAAACACTGAAAAAAATCCCTCATAAACATCATGTGTTATGGCCCCAGTCTGCATTCATGTGCATTTCAGTGGGTCTGTTCTACTCAAGATGAGAAATAGAAGTTTCCAAAACTTGAACAAAATGAGATGATGAAAGGATCAAAGACTTTTATTTATAAGCTTCATCTTCTGAAAAACCTCAAATGCATTTGTAAATGCAATTCTGTGATGCCCGGGTGTTACTATTGGTGTTGTCTAACGTGGTAAGAAACAGGTATTAGAAATTAATTTTTTTAATCATGTGCAACTATAGTCATAATCTATGATCATAAGTATGATACAACCCTTTTAAATTGATGACATTTTTTGTAATGACTCTTGTCTTAGCTCATTTTAAATGTTTGATGCAAGTTGTAGATCATGACTGAAGAAACGAGAGAAATGAGAGAATTCTCTTTTCCTCCCTTGAACTTACGTAGGACAAGTGCTATGTTCCCTTGCACATTAGGCAAGGCTTTACAAGTTCTTGTAGACTGTAACTAAATGGATATGGGGCTGAGATGGTGTCCTGGGGCTAAATGCTAGTGTAATGATGAATCTGAACATGGAACAAAGCAAAACAAGGAACAAGTCAAAACCAGTGCTCATTGTTAGATGTTGATGCTTGAAGGTTGAGAGGGATGGGTTGCCTGAGGAATGATGATGATGTTTACAAGATGTGTTGTGTTAAGTGAGTGGATATTTCAATGCAGGAAATTGCACTCATGCAACTTTCAGGTTACACAGTTAAAAATAATAACAATTCAAGAAATATTGAAGTCATGTCCCATGGCAAATTTGGTTTGGGTTCTCTGTGTGCCTGTTTTATGGTCCTGCATGCATCCAGTAGTACAAATGCTAGTCCAACCTACCCTATCCTCCATCAGGTTACACACAAGAGGGAAAGCAGAGGTGTAAAATTATACAAGATCATAGCAGAGATAAAGCTGCTTTAGCAACTGTCTTTTATGTTTCTTAGCATAGCAATTAAACCATAAACGTTCCACTACAGCATTAACATAGTTTTAGCTTGTCTAATATTCTGCTTCTTCTAAAGGAAAAGAAAGCAACTGCTGCTTTCCAGGCAGAAGAGAATTATTTTTTGTAAATAATAAGTGGTTACTCATAACAGTGTTCAACCATTACTGCTCTGCAGTTACTGATGGTGCTGCAGTACTCTTCTCCTGACTGCCCCATTTGAAAGGTTACACTCTATATTAATCTAATGATAGATTCCCTCAACATTCGCACTGTAACTGAGGAGCCCTTCCTCATTTTAGGGACCTAGACTTTTAACCTTTGCAGCTGTCTCCCTTTTTGTGCTGACAAAAGGTAGAAGGCAGAAGGAGAACCTATGCCTGCCTCTGGCTTTGCTTTCCAGGTTGGAAAGAGCTTCTATCTATAGTTGCTTCTATCTGAAGTTTTTCAGAAGTCGTCTGTATATGTTTCTTTTTCTACTCAGGTATTGCACCCTCAACATAAATCTCATGTCTCTGTAAATGTAATTGTGCAGGAGGATTGCTTTTGGAGAGACTGAGGAGCTCAAAGGTTATATGACAGAAAGATGTCTGCTGAGATAAAACACTGGATTGGTAGGTACGTTAAAACTGGTTATGCATCTTTGATAAAGTGTTGTGTTGTTTTGGACTAGACTGCTCTAAACAAACACTCTTAGATGTTGAGAGAGGCAATCCTGCTCCAATCCTTTTTTTCCTCCCTTCAAAGTTACTTTGAACCTGAACACTAGCCATGTTCTGCCTCTCTCCCCCCAGGTACGCAGGGGAGGAGGACAGCACAGGGGCATGTGGCTGGCAGCTGGGGACAATTGGGTGGCTTCTCTCTTGGAACAAACATGTTGTGTCTGTATTTTATTTTTTTTTTATGATTATTTTTACCTGAAGGGCACAAAATTGCAGCTAAACAAATTCAGATACCTAGGTGAAATTGCAGGCTTAATTTTCATTTAGTGGAGAAATAGGGAGGAAAAGCTTAACTTCTCCAGAGACTCAATTTTTAGAAAATTGCATACAATATTACTTAGTGAAAAGAGGCTTTTTTCTACCGTGTGCTCATTTTTTGATAATGTGACGAGGTTTATAGCATGGCTTGAAATGAAGTACTAATTTAATCATTCGTTCTTTGTGGCCGATAGTTGAAATGTAGTTTAATTTCAGTGACAAACTTCAAAATTCTATTTTATCCAAGGTGTCTTCAATTGAAGTGAAGCATTTATTGAATGGGAAGAGAAGAAATATGGGTGCTTGTCTTCGTCTCATTGGTTAATAGATTATTCTGGAAGGTTGACAGATAGAATCAGACTTTTTTCCAGGTTCTGTTTGGAAAGAGACAAAGTGCTGTGATTGATGATAGAAACTTCTACAGACTGTTATATCTGTCTGTTACGTGTCTTTATACAGACTTTTATGCCTGATTGCTTAGGAATAAACCTTATGTCTCCCAAGAATAGATATATTTCACCACTTATGTCAGTTCTGGTCTTTAGTGTCAATACTCTTCCTCCTATACTAAGATGTATTTAGTGTCATTTCTTTTCTGGTTTCTGTATTGTGAATCTAGGTTCTGATTAATCATGTATATAGCAGAGAGTCTCATGAAAAGTAGCAAAGTAACATTTGGAATTTGCTTTGAGATCTTATCCTTTGACATAATGCACAGATTTTGTATTGACTCACCAAAATGCAACAAGCTCAAACCTAATATTTTGCCAGAATCAGTGGGGATTCTACTGTGTGGGATTGCTGTGGAGAAACTCTTCTCTGGAGTTTCTCACTCTGTTACCAAGTGATACATGGTCATGGTTTCAAGCCAAAGATGGAGTTATGTTCCTGAGGGGCTGTAAGTGACCAGATCTTCTAAGTCTACTTGAAGACTGCAGTTTCTATCCCATTGCTGGTCCTGGTGATGCCACCATGATGGCAGGAAACCTGCTGGCTTTCTCTGCATTGCATGGTTTTCTTCAGCCAGTGAACTCACTGTTTCCCGGTGCTGAATTCTCTTGGGAGAAGCATTAAATGGCTCTAATTATACTAGTAGGGGGTGGTAACTTCTTTCTCATTATGTTTGACTTCATGAAGCTATGGAGTGTGCTCATGTTCAGTGCCACATGAAGACCAGAGACCCTCTGCAGGTCTGGGAAGAAGTAGGAGGTAGTTGTGGGGCTGTCTTTCTTAATGAGAGGCTGCTTTTCAGCCTTTGAAGATCTCCTGCGTTCAAAGTTAGACCTTACAAGCTGAAGAGCTGCAGGGCAAGCTCATTAATAAAGTTGATGAGTTGGAAGTTGAGTGTCAGGTTTCTGGAAGCCCACCATCAGTGTGATTGTCTTCCTAGCTGACACTTGGAACAAACATAACATGGAGATGTCATGAGTATTGCCCACCACCCCACTGTTACCCTTCCCCACCACCCCAAAAGTCCAGAAAGATGAAACATCTTAACTATCACTTCATGAACACAGTGATTAAAGTGCTAGCACTGGAAGTTAGATTTTGGCAAAATGCTTTTCTTTTCCTGACAAAATTTCAACCCACCTCCTCTCAATGAAGTGCTTTAGGACTTAAGTGATTAGGGTACTCAGAAATCAGTGGAAGAGTAGTTCTGTGCCATTCTCTGCTGCCAGGAATGCTTCTGTATTTTACATCTAATAATTATCAGAGTACAAATCCATTCCTTTATCTCGCTTTAGGTTCATGAAACTTAGAATCCAGACAAGCCACAACGTGAGAGGTTTTTAAAATAAGCCAGAAATGTTCAGATACGCTATCAATCTAGACATTAATGCTATTTGTATTCCTATTGTATTGGCAGTTCTGACATATATGGGTGTTTCTCACAGCTGTGCTTCTACATTTCATTTTGGCTGAGAAATAATGAAGGTAAGCATGAAAGTAATGCTGTCCTTCGTGGGCAGGTTTGGAACTCTTAGTAATGACAAGATGTCCTTGGTCTGATGTGAGCACATCTGATTGTTTGCATGGATAGGGCCTCCCCAGTCTGGGCAGCGGTTCCAGGCTTTATCCCTAAAAGGCAGATGAGGTAGAAGAAGCAGTAAGTTCTGAGGGATGTTGCAGATAAGTATAAAAGGATTTTGATATTTTATATGCCTAGGTTAACAGATGGCAGATGCAATGCAGTACACATTAATGTAGAATAAATAATGAATCTCAGAGAAAAGAATAAGAGGAAACATCTGGTGAATTGAAACATGATGTATCATACTGACCGAGAGAGGAAGAGCAAGTTACCATGGAGAAATTCTCGAAACAGGCAATATGAAGAGCAAAAAAACCCCTGTTACTGCAATTTGTTTGTTTTTGGTTGTGTTTTGTTTTGTTTTTCGTTAGGACACATTTTGTTCATCTCGGGGTGTAGCGTTGCTGTGCAGGAACATATATATAAGCTTACTGGTTTAAAAGAGCTCCTCCTCACTTGGACTCTGAGTTGTAGAGCATGTACAGCCATTGTACCACCAAGGGCACATTTCTGAGAAATGTGGCAGTGGCTCAACAAAGAGTGAAGCAGTTCTTCTCATCTGAATTAAGGTAGCAAAAGTTGGATGCTGCAGAGGCTTAGGAAATGCACAGCTTCATGCTTGGGGCATGTCATAGTAGTTCACTGTCTTGAATCCTTATGCGTGAGCCCATAAATGAGCCAATTTCCCAATTTCTGGCAATGCTGCTTCACAGTAACTGGTGAAAGACTGATTTTATTATAAGCAAGCAAATTGTTTGAGTCTTTGGTTTGGTGAAATGGACCTTCCTAGGGAAACAATTTTTGGGTTCTTTCCAGCATCAGATGTATGTATACATGTTGATGAATTCTAATTATTGCTTGGTGTTTCTATTTTTAGATTGTGAAATGAAGGGTGGCATTGATATTGCTGATAGATTCAATCCCTCTGTCTTTCTTAGTGCTGTAGTTGAATACCAGTGCTGTAGCTGGCTTTACGAAAGACCGCTGCAAAAGGATCAATTTCCATCTTGCAGATACTATAGACTAATAACAGAAATGCTGGCAAAAAGCTTTTTTATTTTTAAGCCTTAATTTGTTTTGTTATTTTTTATGAATTTTAAATCAAAGAAATGTAATGCAATTCCAGTAACATTAAACTTGCACGTTAGCCTGGAAAAGATACAAATAAACTCCTAAGTGCTGTACAGCTGTGTACTGCTCTAAAAATTTCAGTGGTGATGTTATTCTTTAAAGAATGTTATTATGGTGTATCAATTTTAGTATTTGTCAGGAAAACACAGTCATTACGTTTAACCTTTGTATCCAGAAACTGTGCTTATTCAGATTTACAGAATAAATGATTCAGAAATCAGTGAGACTGTAATACAATTGTGCATATTTCATAAAGATACACTGACAAGGTCTCTGGGATTCCTATCTCAGTTTTGGCTTTTAAAAAATAAATTGAGTAATGTGACGTTTATGTTAGTATACTGCTATTTTTGCAGTTCCAATACTTGGGTGCTGCTGGACAAGTACCATAGGATAGAAGGGAAATTTCCTGAATTATTAGGTCCAGTGTGTTGCAGGGCAGAATAGCAGCACAGCTGAAGGGTCCACACAGTGTTCGCTTTGTGATATGCCTTTCCTTGATGACAAGATCAAGTGCCTACAAAACTGAATGGTGTTAAGATGACCTCGGTAAGTCAAAAGAAAATGTAAACTTGTCTGGAGAGCTAAAGGTGCCAAATTCTTCTAGGACACAGCTGCTGTCAGCAGCAGTATTTAGAAGCGCTTGTTTTAGTGGTTTTTTCCTGCTTGTGGCTTAAAATGAAATTAGGAATTATTTATTAAAGAAATAAAAAAAAAATTACAATTATTAGAATAGTGAGAGAAATTTGTGTCTCGATGATTACATCCTCTCCAGTCTGCCCCCCTGGAGCTGGTCAATGAGTAAACACAGTTCTTCAACAAGCATGTTCTTATCCCTGCCTCTGCACCTGGGTTTTGTTTTCCCTTCTATTAGGCTTGTTTCTGACTGGTTCCCTCATGCTGAGGCAGAATCTGGATGTTGCAGTACCAATCTCTCTTCTTTCTTGAAGGCTTAATGTGAATTAATTTCTTCATTCAGTCTCCTAACAAAAGAATTACTACTAGCTGCAAAGGTATTCTCTTGTTATCTCTGTAATTTTATGGGCCACTTGCAATTGTGGTATCTTATTCAACACATTTCGCAAAATAGGAACCTGGTACAAAAACTGGAATATGATTTAAAATAAAGAATGAAAGTGACTGGAAAACTTGCTGAATCGATATGTCATGTTTACTTGTCTGTAAAGCGTCCACTTAAAAAAAGACCAGCCAGCAGGCAAACAAATGTCTAGGATGTCATTCATAATAAGCATACATGAGCACTGGATTTAACATTTATGAAAAGTAAGCACTTTATGGTGTTGGGAGAAGAGAAAAATAAGTAAAACTAGAAAAACAGGATCATTGGAGAAAGCCAAACTGAATGCACTGGAATACTGGAAGTTAAAAGTAGTAGGCTTCAGTGTATTATGAATGTTATCATAGTTAATAAATATTCTGACAGAAATATTAGACGGCAATATGGGTTCTGCCGAGAGTTGTGAAGTTTTCCTTGGAGAGCAGGATTTGAAACTATTTGCAATACAGTAAAAAGAAGAATTTTCATGGGTCACTACAGACCCCATAAAATGGGTTTCCACCAAATGTTGTTCTATTTCAAACTGTTAATGTCTATGAATTATTGGCAGTTGTGAAATAACAATTATGCCATCTTTCCTTATTTATATTTCCTGCCTGATGTCAAAACTCAGCAGTTATTATATATCATTTGGCCTTTTTTTGTGCTTTATATTTTTCATCCAACTCAGCAAGAAAAATACTTAAATTTTCATTACAGAATATTTCTGTAGCACATACAAATGTTTGCTGATTGAATGCAGAGAAGGGTGACTGAGACAAAACTGTTGTTTCAAACTATCCTTCCTAATGTGGAAGACAAGCATTTACATTTTTTAGACATTATGTTACTTGGGTAATTCAGTTTGACATGTGGCTGTAAATAAGCTATTTGAGGACTGAGTTGCTTTTGACATGGTGTCTCTGTGTGTGTGTGTGTGTATAAAGTGTATTTTATAAATGTATATGTGCATGGCAGCCAGTGTGATAAATAGCACAAGGTATATATGTACTCGTATGGTTTTGGCAACTTCAGTTGTGGCGTTCAGGTCACTAGGCTTATTTTTCACATTCCAGATCTTGGAAAGGCTTCAAAGAGGTGCTAATTATAAAACAAGTCAAACCCCCGCTTGCTTTGATAGGTCTTTGCTATCAAATGCAAATGCTATGCCCTCCTATGGCTATGTTCTCCTTTTCCAGAGGAGAAACCCTGTAATTTCAAGTGCCCGAGCTGATGTGGTGGGTTGGCAGCAGGCCCAGGTTTGGGCTTCCCTGATCTCTGGTGCTTGAGGCTGGGCTCCTGCGCTGTGCATGGGCTGCCAGCACAGTCCTCAGCCCCCAGCACAGTCCTCTGCCCTGGCCTCAGAGGGCTTGAAATGCACTGCAGCCAAGATTATTTATTTTGGCATCAGTCATTTGTTCCCGTCGTTTTCCCAGGGATTCTCCCTTGCCCCATCATCTGCAGTAAATTCAGAATTTCATTCATGCAATGGGAGGCAGGCTGCAGCTGCCGGAATAAGCCATGTTGCTTGTGTAAGTGAAAAGAGGAACAGGTGTGAATTCAATTAAACATATCACAATATTTCCAGATAGAGATTTTTTATCTTCTTTGTTTAGAGGCTCAAAACCATTGATTCAAAGAACTCGCCAAGAACTTGCCAACACAGTTTAAGTTGGCAAGTAGGTATTCTTTATTGCAGCGCTGGGAGACACGAGGGATATCTCCTCCTAACGCATCTCATCCCAGCATCAATCAGGCTGTGATTATATTGTTGTTTAACATATATATTCATCATATTTCCAGTAAATGACATACATATTCAAAACATTTCCCAGAACTACTTTACATAGGTTTACGCCTATTTTCCCATGAGCGCAACAACGTGCTAGTGGTCTGTGGGACCCCTGGAGGTCATTTCTTCATCATCTTCATCTTCATCACTTTGTTCTTTGGCTGAACTTCAGGTTTGGAAAATCCCGTTGTCAAGCTGCCCTCACTAGTCCAGTTCTAACTGGTCATTGTGAAACATTTATCCAAAATGTTTCCTTCTTACTCCTTTTACTTACCATCAAGGTCAGCATTGCTTAGCTACAAAGCAGAACTAGATTTACTTGCGTACAAAAGAGTGTATTTAATTTTGTACTTCCCCGTCTCACCATTTGCTAAAATGCAGATGGTTTAATTATATCTGAACAAGGAACTGTAGAGTTGCAATCAAATGCAATACCTCGGTCATAAGGTAGTTACCTTATTTTCATAGAATCATAGAATAGTTAGGGTTGGAAAGGACCTTAAGATCATCTAGTTCCAACCCCCCTGCCATGGGCAG